>CAUYTI010007029.1:0-48910 GCA_963575145.1 Galago senegalensis | reverse complement strand
AGAGTGCCATGGCATCACAGCTCACAGCAACCTCCAACTCCTGGGCTCAAGCGAGTCTCCTGCCTCAGCCTCCCAAGTAGCTGGGACCACAGGCGCCCACCACAACGCCTGGCTATTTTTTTGGTTGCAGCCATCATTGTTTTTTTGGTGGCCCTGGGCTGGATTTGAACCCACCACCTTAGGTATATGTGGCTGGTGCCTTAGCCACTTGAGCCACAGGCACCGAGCCGCGGATGTTAATTCCTGTTGACCATCTTCTCACTTAGTGCTGTCTCGGGGGTGCTGCTTTGCTCACCTCAGTCAAGAGATGTCTTAAGACTCTGGCCTGGGACCTTCTGCTCACAGACCCTATTCATAATTTAATGAAGATCAGATTAAAATATGACTGCACAAACACACACATGAGTTTCTACACTCAGTTTCAAGGGAGGTATGGCTGTAAAATCTCAGGTTTAATACCCAGTTGAGAAATTCTGCCCTGGGGATTTCATTCATTGCTCAGAATTTTTATAAAAATAATCTCCACATTTGCCAAGCACATCTGACCTCTCAACAGTTACTTAATTGTGCATCTACAAAGCCTTTCTTTCTGTTCCTGCAACGTTATCAAGACTGAGCTCAATGTTCTTTGTATAAACTTCATTGCCACCTGCTAAGTCACTATCATCTTATAGCCATTCAACCTCAGAAATTCAAAAGTCATCTTCTACTAAGCCCTAAATTTAGTAGAGCTGAAGCCCCAGTAAGTTCCAAGTTATACAGCATTAAATTACATAAAGTATAATTAATCTAATATTTTCACTCTGCCCTTATAGATAACGAGCCTAAATTTCACAGCACAGTGCCTGACCCATAATAAATGTTAGCTCCTATCCTCATCACTGTGACTACTGAGTGGCAGCCCTTTTCTTCCCCCAGGGACAAGAGGCAGCTTCCCAGCATGTCCTCAACGTGGGGAAACTCAGGTAACTGAATAACCTTAAGCTTCAGGGATGTCAAGTCTTTTCACGATCACCTTTCAGCCTCATATTCTTCATTCAGAAATTATCAGCCTTCCTCAACCATGTGAATAATAGCCCCAAAGATTAATAATTTATGCAATTAAATATTTAATGTTATGTTAAAAGGATTTAATTTGTAATCTCATCAATTTGTTAGTTGGGAGTAAAGCAAAAAGGCTGACGCCAATTTAACACTGTATGCTTAATGGAGTCTTTTAAGAAAACCTTCAATTAGATCTTGGTCAGAGGTTCCTAACCCACACATCTACAAAGACTTCACATTTCTAATTAATAAACTGGAAGAGAAACAATGTTTTCAGAATGACTATGAATCCCGAGGCTCCAACAAGGTAATTAAAACTGGCTCATCTGCTCTCTTAAAGATCTATTATTTTCTTTCTTTTTTTAAATTTCAGAGTATTACGGAGGTATACAAGTTTGGGTTCCACACATCGCTTTTATAAAAGATCCATTATTTTGACTCCCAGACCCAAATTAATACTAACCTTTCCCTCTAACAGTTCTTTCTTCTAATCAGTACAAAAAAAGTTACTGTGAAAAAGACCCCTTCCTGTAGATCAAGACTCTCATCTCCGACAGCTCAGCCTGTGCCGGCTCTAATCAATCACTCTCAGAACATAACTAAGAAAGGAAGGCCCATTACATAAAATAAAAACATGAACAAGAGTTTTTGAGCACATTATGTGTGGACCAGCTGACACGTGAACAGTATAAGGAAGCAGATTAGGTGTCTGAACGGTACTGGCTTAGGATAACCTAGGCTATCCTACTTTTAAATACTAGATGACAATATTATTCATAATATTAAACTTTTAACCTTGAGACGTATTTGTGATTATGAAACTACAGATTATAGAACGTTTTGCTTTTCTGTTTGTTTTTGTAAGTATGTAATCATTTCAAATTGTGTGTTTGACAAAAATTAAGGAAATTGTTGCTTGTGGTAAACTCTGGCAATTTAATTGTGCTTTCAAGCAATTTCCCTACATTAGACTGTTCGCATCTGTTAGATTCAGAATCAGTTCTTCAGGCTATGTGGAACTACTGAAGCAAACCAGGGTCTTTAGTTACACACAGTAAAGTTCTAAAGATTATTTACAATTAACTTTCATGTCTGTATGTTCCAATTTTCAGCAACAATTAAAAGCAAATATAGTCAAACTTTTCTAAAACTGTTTATAACCCTCACATCGAAGCCCATAGGTTGTCATATATGATGACAGTGACAGATTTTAAACAAACAGATGACTTCAAAAATTTTTCATGCCTTCAATTAAACACGTGAGTAAAATGCAGCTCTGGATTTGTTTTACCAGGGAGATTTCAAACTATAGTAGAAGGAGGGTATAGAGTCAGACAAGCCTGATTTTGAACCCAGGCTCTGTTTTTCACTGCTGTGTCACCTTGGGCAAGTTATTGAGGTCCTGGATTACTATTTCTCAGTAATAACCCCCACGTTTTGTTCTTGGTGCATATGAATTCTAACTCAATGGCAAAGAACCCTTACAGAGGGTTTTACTCCGCCTCTATCCTGGTGGCTTCTGCCACACAGAGCGATTTCTCGATCCTGTCACAGAGAATATGCTGATGTCTGCAGCAGCTAATTAGAGCCTTGTACTTACAACACAGAATATATGTTAGGAAAAAAGTTGTAATTCCAATTTTGAAATGTTTCTCAGGGCAAATCAAAGCTTATAAACACATACAAAAACAATTATTTTTTAGCCCAGTTTCTGTCCATGTATATAGATGTTTAAAAAAACCCTAAACAACTCAGTTATCAGTCAGAATAGAATCAGTTAAATCAGAGTGATGAGCACAGTAACTAACAGGATGACTCGGGGCCTCGATTATACTGACTCTCCAGGTCAATGTCAAAGCACTACGGTACTCTCTCCCTCATGGAATAAAATTAAGGAAGAAAGTTAAAGTTCTACAAGGTTAAAGTCCAAATTCCATTTACTCACTTGTTCAACAAATACTTGAGTGTCAGTCATTATGCGTGGCATTACGCGCTCATGAAATGTCTCAGTGGAGAAGAAGACAATAAATAAATAGGCAAATACAAACTGTAATTTCCAGGTGTGGTAAATGACAGGGAAGAGGATGATTAATTGGAAAGTGTTAATATCTGGGTGAGGCCACCTTAGATGGAGGCTTCTATGCGAAGGCACCATTTCAACTGGGGCAAAGAGCTTCCCAGGAAAGGACCATGTTCATGAAACCAGAGCACTGAGGCTGAGGCCTGAAGAGCAAGGAGGGAGGGAGGTGTACAATGAAACTGACCGAGGCAGACTCAGCGAGAACTGATCGGCTGGAGGCGGGACCCTGTGCCTTACAAGATTTAAAACACTGTGAAAGCTTTTACACAGGCGACAGAGCTGATCTAATTTATACTTTAAAAGCACTTTAAAAACATCTGAAACTCAGAAGTCCAAGTTCATAAGCTGTACAGCCTCGTTAAGCAAAAATTAAAAGAAAAACTTCAAGCACCTTTATGAGACGAGTTCTAACAGCCGATGTGAGAGCCACAAGAAAATAAAATTCAGCCCCTAACGCAAACGGATTTACAATACATATGAGAAAAGAAAGTTAAATAATAACAACTTTACTCTGCACTTTTAAGAAGATAGTAGGAGGGATGTCACGAGGCGAATTGGGCTTGCAGACAAGATGAGACACTGTCTGACACATCGTCAACTCTCTGGAGACGTATGATAGATGGGGATTTGAAATTTATTTTGATATAGATAGTAACGTTTCATTAACTGTCCTAGAACTGTTTTTTAGGCAGTGATTTAAAAAAACATAATGTCAACTGAATAGCCTGGGACAGTGCCCAGTCATGTTTAAAACCACCAGATGATGACGATGATGTCATTTGGATGGTATTAAACAATTCCAGAAAGTTCCCCAAATAGGTACTCTCAGCCCACCTATTTTTATCATCTCTCCAGGACCTCAAAGTCTGTTGCAAATTAATTCTGAGTAATGACTATGACTGGACTGACAAGTGAGTCACTCTGAGCTGAACTACTGATGTTGTGTGCTATTTACTCAATTGATGATAGTGTTATAATAATATTTATAAATGCAATCTGGTCACACTTCTAACACATTCTTTACACAGATAAATACATCCAGATAGCTATTTTGATATGCAATTATTTCTAAAGAAGGAAAGAAATGTAGTCAAAAGAACAGACTCTGGTTTACTAAACCAGGGGATTTGGGGGAATTAGGAATTCAAATGTCAAATGTGCAGAGTAAGACACTGATGAAGGAAGCAGCTTTGTCAACTTTAGTATTTTGGTTTCTGTATAGATTAAAGATATTTACACTTTTTTGCAAACATTCAAGATCTAAGACCTTGTCATCATTCATTAACCAATGAAACAGCAAATATATCTCTTTCATTTCTTCCTTGAATTCTTCAGGTGAATTGAAAGAATAAAAACCAATGAAGCCATGCTAGATTGGTTCATTCAGAAACGGGCACCAGGGACCCAAGAGTATAGATTAAGCTATACTGAGTAGTAGCAATTTTTCAACAAAGCTTTTGCAATAAAGTTAGCTAAACAGTAAATCCAGGTTCTTGGGAAAACCAATTTGTAAAAGGTCCAGCCCCTGAGTTGATTAGGCAGTGGCTTGACGATGACGTAGGCTGAGAAAGGTCCCACACAGCAAGCAGTAGAGACATTGTGAAGTCACATGTTAGTGAGGAGGAAGACAGAGTGATGGGGAAGGGACAGCTGGCCAAACAAGACTATCTGCTCAACCATCTAGACACCAAAGGGGATGGCTACTTCAGGGACAAACGACATTATTATGTTGCAATTATATGCAGGAGATAGCTGCTCCCATTCCTTCATTCCGTCCCCATAACAGCATTCCTTCCCCACACCCTTTCTCGTCTGACATGGCAGCGCCTCCCAGCAGGACAGGTGGCACACACCCCAGCCTTTTCACTCTTGCTCTTTGGGAATGTGTGGGGTTTGATTTGGGCCCTTATGTTTCTGCTATCATGAGAAGAGCACGCCCACACTGAGAAACCCAGACCTGAACCCAGTTTACACAGCCTGAACTGGAAGCACCACTCCTGAGCTGTGGGCAAAGAATACTTGTTGCTGTAAACCACTAAATTGGGGGGGCTGTTTGTTATATAACATCATCACAGTAGAAATATGAATGATATACAATTTCTGATATTGGAAAAAGCCTGCTCAGCTGTAAAATTCACAATTGTACATCGAGATCATGTGAACATTCTTGCTACATAATGTGTGATTGTGGTATTGTGTCTTCCTTAACTATCACACACACTTGTATTACTTCCACACACTGGGACAATGTCTTTAGATATTAAAACCAACCTGACTGGCCTTGGAAAACATATGGCTGGGAACTCCTTCTTAAGTTGACCGTATTAATTATTGGCTCCAATCACCCTACCTCTATGGTTTATCTCACAAGTGTACAAGTGAATCTTTCTAAAAGTAGAATATAGATGTCTTAACACAATAACTAAGAAAATGACATGAAGGCTATGTTAACCAGTTTGATGAAAATAATTCAAATTGTATATGAAAACACCACACTATACCCCATGTGTACCCCATGATTGCATTAGTGTACACAGCTATGATTTGATAAAAAAAAATATTGGCTCCAATAAGTAAGATGATGCACAAAAGTCTAGTCTGAAGTTACTTCTCAGAAAGAGGTCACTGGAGCACTTTTTTACAAGACAGTTTACCCACTGTTAGTACTGGACTTGCCCACTGCCTCCTATTTCTAGGCTCAATGCTGGGCAAGAGGGACTACTGGTTAGGCACGGTTCTGAAGAATCAAATATAAACACGTTCAGAAATAAAAGAAGATAAAAGAGACAGGGGATTAGTTACGGCTAACTCTAAGAGAGCGATTACAGAGACAAGATCGCTTCAAACAACATGGACTAAACACACTGGGCTCTGTTCTCAGCTCCTCAGAAAGTCACTTGATCTCTGTTGGCCTCAGTTTCTAAATAGATATAATTGTGTACCCTTTAAGGTTGTTTTTTAATCCAATATTAATACTTCAATGGATATCAGTTTTGCATAAAAACATGAGTTCACATTTCCTTTTGGTTTATTTTTACCTCATCTCTTACCCTGCCATGTCTAGTACGAAAATCGTGAGGGCACTTGATGAAGGACTGGAGAGAAGTTAGATGTATGGGAAGACAGCTCTGAGGCTGAGGCTCATTCAGCCATGGAGGATGGATGGACAATGTCCTAAATAGAAAATATCTGACTGCCAGAGGTCAGAAGATGGCAGATCAGATCCAAGAGGCCACAGGAAAAGGAAAAGGTAATGGCTCCAGTGTGGGTGGTACTCAGGGACCTGACACAGGAAGAAGAGCCTGGATCTCCAGCTCTTCAGAAAACACGACCTGGCATTTCACAAAGCTAGTAGTAGAGTCCTGAGAGCTACAGAAATACAATTAAACGAAAGCACAGATATTAAACCCTGCAATAGTCTAGCTATTCAATAATTGTTTCTTTTAAGAACAGAAAAAGAAACTGATCGTGCCCGTGAAACGTGCTTGTTCTAAGAACTTAGTGATGATGATCCCAAATAACAGAAGAAAAGGCACAGCAAGGGTTCCTTCTGTGGCCTTTAAAATATCAGTGTTTGGCAAAAAGACATGACTTCACAAAGTTGGGTTTGCAGATTCAACACCTAACACTGAATGATGTCTCTGGGTGGTTAAGCGGTTAGTCTTCAGCTGCAGGTGTGGTTAGCCTGGACTTCTAATCATCACTCACTACTGACCTGGGCCGCAGACACGGAGTGTAAAGTGAAGGCTGGTTTGAAGCACGGCTGTCTAAGGCACAGTCTGGTGTCTTTCTCACCAATGCTTGCATTTTGTTAACGTCAGGGGTCCTCAAACTTTTTAAACAGGGGGCCAGTTCACTGTCCCTCAGACCATTGGAGGGCTGGACTGTGGGCCCCCGAACGAGTCAGCTGCTAAGCAGAACAGGCAGCAGCGGCAAAAACACCCAGCTGGTTGGATAAATGTCCTAGGCGGGCCGCATGTGGCCCACGCACCATAGTTTGAGGACGCCTGGATAGTGGCCAAATGAAGAGAGTTTAGGAATTGTCCCCCTCTGTGTCCTGAGCTCCAGGTTGTAGACCTGGCAAAGTTAGAACATGGCCCTTGGCCTTGAAGGACACTGAAAGTCCTCACGTCCTCTCAAGGGTAGTTGTTCCTCCGGATTTCAGAGCAAGGGTTTCTGACCACCTTGTTCAGTCAGCAGCTTCTCGACAATCAGACCTGTCCTTCTAATCAATCTTTTTCCATTCTCTTGTTCTTTCCTCTTCTCGAGGAAGGGAAAAAATGATGTAATGGTAAATCCATTTTGCTTTCCAGGAACTTGTTAAGACATGCTAAATATAATCACTGTTTAACTACCAAAGTATTATGAGAATGTTCATCAAAAGTCAATTATGATTCCTTTACACTTTTGATTGTGCACTTTAAAAAGTTGCCATTCGAAGTTTAATAAGTATCTTAGGCCTAGGCATCTCAAGTTAAGGAATGTTCTGTTAGTGAAAAATACTAGGGCCTTTTACAACTATGTAAATCCAAGAGGAGCTACTGCTAAAGCCTTGGAGATAATGGGAGCTTTCTCTATTTTAAAGAGAAAAAGTCCATTATGTACTAATATTACCAAAAGTTCAAACAGACTATCTTGTGCGCTATTCAAATATTTGCAGACCATTAAGCTTTTATATAAATAATAATGTCTGTTAGCCAAACAGGTCGGGGAAAGCCAGTGAAATATGTCAGTGCCTTCGGAGTTGATCCTTTGAAATCTACAGGACTAAGCTGTCAGCACCAGCGGGAATTATAATTCACACGCAGAGAGCTTCTGGCTTTATGTTTCCTGAAGAAAATTTCATCATGCAGATGTAGGAGAAAGACCTCATTCATAGCGTTTTAATCTTCTACAATTAGGCTGCAGCTTCTGTCACGAATGGGATAAAGTTTTATCAAATACGAGCATCCCCCAAACACACAGATAAAAGGAAGAAAAGACTAATGGGGGGATGAAGCTAGGTTGATTAATGGTTACGAACATACAGTTTGATTAAAGAAAGAAGACCTAGTGTCTAATAGATCCCTAGAGTGGTTATTGGTTATGATACTTATTGCACATTTCAAAACAGCTAGAAGAGAATAATTTGAATGTTTCTAGCATAAAGACAAATATTTATGGTGATGAGTATTCCAATTACACCGATTTGATCTTTACAAATTATACAAATGTATTAAATTATCACATGTACCCCCCAGATATGTACATCTATTAAGTATCAATAAAAAAGTAAATAAGAGAAAGGTAGAAAAAGATACTTTCGGAGCTGAGAATGGGCAGCAGGATTGGAAGGTGACTATGGCAGGGAGAAAGGGACAGTCCATATCAGACAGGATGGCAGAGGGTAAAGACAATGAGGCGTCTAAGAAGTAAACCAAAGCCAGCGTTTACAAACCAAAATGTCTAAAGCAGCGGTTCTCAACCTGTGGGTCGCGACCCCTTTGGGGGTCAAATGGCCATTTCACAGGGGTCACCTAAATACATCTTGCATATCAGATATTTACATTACTATTCATAACAGTAGCAAAATTAAGAGTTATAAAGGAGCAACGAAAACAATTTTATGCTTGGGGGTCACCACAACATGAGGAACTGTATCAAAGGGACGCAGCATTAGGAAGGTTGAGAATCACTGGTCTAAATGCTGGTTAAATTACCACAGTCAGAACATAGCTGCTGATTATTAAGTTTTACAACTCAGTTTATTAGTATTTTTTGTGTGTAGGGAAACATTCTAATTTGTAAGGAAGCCAAAACAAGGAAGTTTTTCTTTATAATAATTTTGATGAAACACAATTCCATTAAGTTAAGATCTCTATAAAGAATTATTAATTGCGGTAATTTATGTGAGGTCATGTCTTAGATACAGGTAGATATACACATAGAAAGAAATAAACACATGCACATCACTGTACATCCTCTTTCTCCTTCTCTCTGTTCAAACAGTAGTTCTATTCTAGTCAAAAAGATCCGCCTGAAAGTGGGAAGAGAAGAACCAAGTACTTGCATCATAATAAAAGAGCTGACTGTTATTCCTGTTCTCTTTCAAACTTTCATTTTATAAGTTTCCTTCTTGATTGATCCACCACTTATTTATTTGTTTATTTATTCATCCATTAGTAAAATATTAGGTACTCTGCTGTTTACCCTCATCAATCAACCACCTCCCCACCAACTCACATGGGTATCTGTCACCGCCCTCAAGTCAACACACCCCAAACAGAACACAAAACCTCATCCCTCCTGAGCCTGCACCTGCCCCAATCTTTCCAACTCAGTAAAAGGCGACGTTAGTCTTAAGAGTTCATACTGAAGCCTTTTTTTCACCCCACATCCAATCCATCAGCAAATTTTGTCAACCTGAACTTAGACGTGTCCAGAATACCCCTCCATCAACCCCTCTAGTGCAAGTCACCATTATCTCTGGCCTAAACTATTGTAATAGTTTCAGCACTGGTTTTCCTACTTTGATCTCTGCTCTACCTTCTGCAGCTGATGCAGTAACCACAGTGACCTTTAGAAACAGTTCTATCACGTCAGTCCTCTGTCCACAAGCCTCCAGTGGCTTCTGATATCACTTCAGAGTAAAAGCCACAGTTGTTATTGTGGCCTGATCAGCCCCTAAATAAGCTGAATGCATCTTTAACTGAACCAAAATAGTCAAAGACTCAAAAATTATACACGTACTAAAGTGTGAGCAGTCATAGCTGGGACCTAAGGTATGTACTCAAATTCTTTAATGACTACTGCCAAAACCAAACCTTAACCTCTGACAGGGAATTACATACAGCCACCAGTTTGCAAGAGCACATTTACGAGTTTGTCCAATGTAACAATATCTGAAATAGTTGAAACCACCTAAAAGTCTATTAACAGAGGAATGATTACATAAATAATGGCCTTTGATTACACTCTGGAACACATGAAGCTGTTCAGAATGTGATGCGAGTTCAAGACCAGTTTGGGCAACATAGTAAGACGCCACCTTTGAAGAAAAAGTGATGAATCTTTATTTGTTCACATGGCAGGGTCTCTCTGTCACCCACCCCCTTATTTAGTAATTCCAAACTGAGTGCAGTTCCCTGCACGTAGCCTTGTTCCCCTGCACATCTCCAGCCTCCGCACTGCACTAATTCTTATTCACCCTTCCCCACTCATCTCGGAGCATCTCAGTGAGTACGCCTCTCCTGACTCTCCTGGCCGAACACGAAAGTTTCTCAATGTTTGTTGAGTGGAATAAAGGGAAAATGTCTACATTTTCTCTAGTCTAAAAACTAGCTTGAAACTTCATTCTAAGAATTATTTGGTATCTACTCTCCTTCTCCCGCAAATTCCCCATGTAGTTTAAAAAATTTTTTTCTTTTCTTTTTTCTCATTTTTTTAGAGACAAGGTCTCACTCTGTTGCCCAGGCTCCGAAATTGCTAGGATTACAGATCTGAGCTACTACACCCACACTAATGTAATTCATTTGTATGTCCCAAGATCTCTCACTGACGTAGAACTATGGCCTTTCTCTAGGGATCTTAAACAACATTACCTGGAAATGTGTTACAGCAAGGAATAACTTTTTCACATCTTTATTGAGATATTATTAATACAACACGCAGTTTATCCATCTGATATGCACACCCCAGTTCTAGTACATCGCAGGGAGAATAATTATAATAGCAACACTAAAAATGTCTCTGAGCTTGGAAACCATCAACTTGTGGTTACTATAAAATGAAACACAAAGGTGTTTTTTAAAAAAGCAGTTATATCTACATAGTTAGTTGAAAATATTTCCTGAAGAAAATCCATCTGGGGACCACATTATCAGGTTGTGAAAAGGGAAAAGAAACTTCCACTAACCTCAATCTCATCAAATGTTAAGAAAGGACATCATCAGACTTATGGATGAATGAATAAAATTTCCAGCTACCTAGTAAATATTATCATCTAATCTTTAGGATATGCACCTGATCGTTCACATTCCTGTTCTGAGGGGAACTCAGTACTTCCTGGGTTCCTTTGCGACCCCCCCATTCCTGTTAATGGCACCAGGATTCCCCTAACAGTTTATGTTCCACATCTCGCTCTCTTTCAACGTGTTATATTCTGTAGTGTTCTTACTTATAACTCCAGGGATGCGAATCTCACTCAGGACACAATACCCTACTCCCTACTTAGTCCCCTTTACGACCTTCCATAAATCTAAGTCTTAGTCCAAACTCAGACCACAACCATGAACTGCGTGTACCTCATCCTTTAAAAAATATTGTATTAAAATAACCAATAATAGCCATAAATCAGTATCATCTGACATCCGTATACTTCTCACTAATCCTTATTATTGTTACCTACAATTAAACCGAACTTTTCTTATCTCGGGAATCTGACGGGAATGCCAATGTCATCCTGGAGACTCACCTGTCCTCTCAGACCTTTTAGAACCGGCCTTCCTTTTTGGCACTGTGCGATCAGTTAGCTATTCAAGAATGTTACTCCAATGCTCGGGTTCTCTCAAGTAGTACATAGTATAAAAGGGTAATGACTACATCTTGGAACTGTCACAGAGCATAAACTTCCCGTGACTATTTCTCGGCAATAAATTCTATTTTTATACAATTTTTCTGCCTTCTGCCATTATTACCTCCAGGATTTGCTAGTTAGGTGTTTCCAGATTTTACATTTAGGTTCCTATTTTTAGCCTGTTATGACATCATAAATCCAGGCTGGCTAAAATGTTTTTTAAACAGGAAGGTTTAACTGACGAATCAGAAATGTATTAGTCTGACGTGAAAACCATGAAGACACCGTCAAGTGAGAAGAAAGACGTGACAACAATAGAAATTTAAGGGTTTGGATTTTTTTTAGTGCCACAAAACAAAACAAGATTATCAATTAGAGGAGGTAAAAAGGAGAGACAGCCTAAACTTGATTACATTGTAAAAATCTGTCCTCATGCCTTTTACAAACTGCCTGTAGTACAGAGATCGTCTTTCCCCCCTACCTTTCAGTTTCGTTAAGTGCTTACCAGAAAACAACCCCAACAAAGATTCCACTTGATTTATTTACAGGTCAGGAAATGACACAGAGGAGCCGTGCCACACCCTCAGGGGCGCTTGGCACCTGAAGGACACCCCACGTTCTCTGCTACAACAGAGGGACAAACCTTACGCAGCTATGACGACAAGACAAACTGAAATTCCCAGCCCCACTAAGCTCTCCATGAGGTTGGGGGAAGGAAGAGGAGCAAGTCTTCTAAATCCTGGAGATTCCAAGAGAAAGCAGAGAAGGTCTGTTTGAGCACCATCTGTAAGCGCATTTCCCCGTCCACTCCAGGCCAGTGCAGTAGGGATGCTCACACTTAGCTTCCCTTCTGCTGTTTGGAACTCTCCAAGGTTCTGACCCTTAATGGTGGTCTAGTAACTTAGAAAGCATTGCCAGGGAGGATAAAAAGACCAGGGCTAGGAAAATCCAAGCCCATGGAAACCAGAACTGTAACTTGAGTGGTTCCCTGCCATTTCTCAACCTGATTCTATCTTCCACCCACTCTGGTCTTATTCTGACCATCCCATCCATCCCTGGTCCACACTTGCGTCCTGGAATCCCTGGCATGTCACCAAATCCTATCAACATCTAGATCTATCCCTTTCTTCCTTATTTCAAACATTTCCTCAAGCCTACTCTTTTAGGAGCAGTGTTCAATAGATCATGGGATTGTAGGAGAGATTTAATTATTACTACTAATTATTATTGTTATCTATAACCTTGATTTGTTAAATAGATTAGAACTACTCTAAGTGGAAAAAAATATTTCAAATGTGTAAATTCTTAAGACTATTTTCTCCCTCCCAGAAAGTGTTCTGAAGCCCCCAAGCTACTGAGAGGAAAGGAAAAAATGAGGGTCATATCCTGTTCCAAGGAACCCATCAGAATCAAAGCAGTTACACCATCCTGAGCAGAGAAATCAAAGGCAGCCTTGCAGGGCCCTGACTGCTACCCCATTCCTTTAATTGAAGGGCGTGTCTATGTTGGGGAGGGGAGAAGGGGAAGGGGGGATAATGTTTCAAAGCACTGTCAGAATTAATCCCCAAAGATCGTCTGCTCCCGGCTCACTCTCTTCCATCCCGTCTGCCGGCACCAGGGTATGCTGCCCCAACTTTTTCCTATGGTGAAAAACAGGAGACACGATGTCCCCCAAGCAACTTTGGAAGTCTTTCAAAAATAGCTTCACAGAAAAACTAAGAAAAGAAAAACAAACAAACAAACAAACAAAGAAAAGGACAAGCTTAAACATAACCAGGTCAAAACCTCAAAAGCTGATTAAAGTGGAAGAACTGCGGTTTTATTTCTTGTGACTCTGCACGCTCTGAGTGGAAAGCGCCAGGCAGAAGTCACTGCGGGGTTTGGTCTGGCTCCAGGTCTCCTCCTACTTCCTTCCCGGGAGTGTGGTGCACAGTGGTCAGAGTTCTGGGTTTCCAGCCCAGGGCCACCCCTCATTAGCTGTGTGACCTAGGTGGGGCAGGCTATTTTTCTGTGCCTTAGTTTCCTGAACTGTAAAACTGAGATAACAACTGCACCTACTTCAGAAGGTTTTCATGAGGATTAAATGTTTAGGGATAACCACTTAAAACAAAACTGGGTGTGGTGCCATCAGTTCCTTTCAATTCTTAACCTTCACATTTATCCTGCAGCTGGCTGCCTGCTATCACTGGCTGTACCACGACCTGACACCTCATGCCTTGACTGCGGCAATGCTCTGTTTTACACCAGGCTCTCTTAACCAGCCTCTTTCTCTCCACTCCAGCTACAATGCAGTCTTTTCTCCAAATGGAAGTCAGTGTGACCACTGAAAAACGATGTCACACCATGTCACTTCTCTACCAAAAACACTGCAGTGGCTTCCAGTCTCAGTCAGATAAAATCCCAAGTCCTTACCACAGTCTATGAGGCCCTTAATCCCATTCCCTTCCAGGGCATCCCTGCCCCTCCATCTCCTGTATCTCCTACCAGCCTCCAGCCACACTGGTTCCAATCTCAAGGCCTTTGCACGGCTGCTCCCTGTGCTTAGACATCCACGTTGCTTCTTCCTAAACTCAGGTCTCTGCTTAAATGCCCACTCGTCAGAACGGCTCCCTCTACCCACCGCCCCAGGGACTTTACCTTGCACCCTTTTTTATTTCTCTTTCTAGTACTACTTACCTCTTGCATATGTGTTCACTATCTTTCTCCCTCTGTTAGGATGTAAATAAACTCCATGAGGACAAGGATTTTGAAGAGTTTTTCCCCTGTAACCTCTAGATCTAGAACAATGCTTGGCAGATAGTTAGAGTTCAGTAAATATTTGTTGAATTGATGAATGAATAAATATTTGCTATTATTATTCATCTGTGACATTTTCTTCATCTTAAAATATTCCAGCAGCTTCCAAACAGGATTTTCATGCTTTTAATCTCTTCTGTCTAGAATTGATCCTATCCACGGCTAGATTACTCTTACTAAAACACTGCCTTCATGCTGTCATTCCTCTTGGAACTGTAACAGTATAGACACACCTGCTTATACTCATGTGCTGCTCAACAACACTCTTTTTCAATCTCAACACTCTGAAAAATTTTAATTAGATGTGTGCAAAAGGAGACACCACGTGACATTTGGAAAATATACGACAAAAGAAGCCCATGTTATTTACTATAGAAATTCTCAGTGACTTCAATTTACTTATGTGCAGTGTGTAAATATCTACAAGAATATACTACTTCCCACTAGGATATCTGTGATGACAGAATCCTTTTCCAAGAAGCAGGTCAAGGCCTGGCTTTTGTGAAGCACGCGATCGGAAATAACGGCCTACAGCAGTAGCTGAACCATCCTCCAAAGTAGTCACAGAAACTCTTGGTAAAATCGAAAATAAGTCAGTTGTTTTTGGCGCCCTGCCTGCTTCCTTTTCCTCTCCTTCTTCCCCATTCTGTGGCTTCTCCTTCATAGCAACAAGACTTATAAAGAAATTAATTAATCAATCCATGTTAAACTAAGGGTATATACATGCATTGGCATGTATCTTTACAAGGAAGAGCCTTTAAAATATGGTCATCTAACATATTTTAGTGTGGTTTTATTTTTTTTAATCCATAAATAATATTATCTTCTATGATGTAAATTTTTGCTTGCCTGCTATACCAAGCTGAGAGAATATACTCAATATTCTGATATCTTAATAACCGGGATGCATAATATCTTAATATCTTAATAACTGGGATGCATAAGCTCAGAAAAATACAGGGAATGCAAAACACGATGCTCCTTATTAGTAATTAGTCCTGAAAATCCCATTAGATGTCCCAGCTCAGACAGGTGTCGTGGTGCAGACCCACAGTTCCAAATGGGAGGCTAAGGTGGAAGGATAACTTGAGCCCAGAAGTTCAAATCTAGTCTTGGCAACATCCCATGACTCCAACTCTTAAGAACAGCAGCAACAACCCAGCTTGGATATTAACTCTATTAGGTTCAAGTCTCAGAAGGCATCTCTTTATTGGCACTATAATCTTATACAGTATATTCATTGCGGGCAAGGAACTTTTCCCTACACGATATTCTAAGCTTTGTAAAAATTTCATGGGACTGACTACTCCATTTTTCTTATGACGACACTGAAGCACTATTTTACTGAAATCAATGTATTCATTATGAAAAATCTCTGAGGAACTACTGTGTCTATAAGAATTCAGACGATGAGGCAAGGCTCAGTGGCTCATGCCTATAATCCCAGCACTCTGGGAAGCCAAGGCCAGAAGACTGCTTGAGCTCAGGAGTTTGAGACCAGCCTGAGCAAGAGCAAGACTCCATTTTGACTAACAATAGTAAGATTAGCCAGGCGTGGTGGTAGGTGCTTGCTGTCCCGGCTACCTGGGAGGCCGAGGCAGGAGATTGCCTGAATCCTTGAGTTTGAGGTTGCTGTGAGCTAGGCTAACATCTTAGCACCTTAGCTTAGACAACAGAGTGAGACTCTGTCTCAAAAAATAAAAATTTTAATATTTTAAAAATTAAAAAAAATTAAAAATAATAATAAAAAAAAGAATTCAGAAGATAGATCCAAGAGGTATATACCAAACACATTTCAGGGTACTCATCTGTCACGCCTTCCCTTTTGGGGAGTCCCTGCTGCCAGCACCAAATGGCCTTGTTCTATCCTATCCTCTCCCCTCCTCTCCTGGTAGCCCCGTAGTGTATAGCACAGCACTGTACTGTATGTACTATACACTATACTATATATATACTATACACTAAGTATACATACACTATATATATACTACACTATACACTAAGTGTGTAGCATAGACTACATTGGTACTCACCTGACCCAAAGATTAACAGTAGTAAAAATTCAACTGGATAGAACTGCAATTATCTGTAGGTAAAATTCCCACAATGGTTTTCATTTTAGAAGAAGAGCTTCAATACCAGCATATCTGGACATATACCTTGGAACAGAAGGGTTCTTCTGAGTCCCCATCAATAGACTACCATTCCCTTCCACCCTCCAGATGTAAGACTTCATTTACCACAGAGGAAAATGACCTCAATCCCAACTCCAGAGATGGTCTGAGTTGGCCTCAAGGTAATCCCGTTTGCTAGGCCAGTGATGAATTTAGAAAATGGCACATTTGGTGGCTTCTCTTTCTCACCAAAAGAGCTTATTAACGCGAGCGGATCTCTAACTGCAAGTTTAGCCAATGAGACATGAGCCTCATTTTTTTTTTATAGTTTTTGGCCGGGGCTGGGTTTGAACCTGCTGGAGGGGGCTAGTGCCCTACTCCTTTGAGCCACAGGTGCCACCCATGAGCCTCATTTTCAGGGCAGCTTTTGGGAAAACTTTTCTCACTCTGAAGAAAGTCACAGGAAAAACTAGCTACTTCCTTCTCTTAGTATGTCACATGTGGATGTGTTACTTGTAAGCACATGGCCATTTTAATAAAGATAAAGCTGAGAATGGCAGAGCCAAGGGAGGCCACTACCTGGGTCTTGACCACACTGTGGGTCTCCCATCGACCAACTCTCCTTTGGTCCAGCCCCTGACCTTTCCCCTGACCTTTCTTTGCACTTCCTCTTACGGGAGACAATATGGTTCCTCATTTCTCAGTCAATTTGGACCAGGTTTTTAATTACATTTAGCTGAAAGGTTGCTGGATCAGAGAGGATACTATGAGTTGGACTGAAAAGTGAGTAGGGTGAATCAGAGTCCCTTTCTGAGAAAATGCAAAGCAGAGGGGCCACCAGTGAGTTGTGAGGAGTGGAGCTGAAGACCACAGAGGACCTGCGGGGCCGTCGTAAAGGAGCCAGCAGACGGGGGGCAGCCAGCCACAGAGGAAGAGCCGGAGAGGTGCGCTGCCAGAAGCAGAGCAGTCGTTAGAAGGAACAAGACTGCTCTGCAGAGCATCGCCTGGCTTTCTGGCTCCCGTGAAGCCTGGTAAGCTGCATCCCCCATCTGTGAACCCCACGAGCCATCTCTAACCTTACACTGTCTTTCCCTCACAAGAGCTGGGCGGAGCGTGAGCTGCTACTTCATGAGCCTGCTGAGGACAAATGGGGGTAGATGGAGAAGCAAGAGTCAGATTAAACAGAAGCTGCAAATTGACAGAGGCCAACAGTAAAAGACCAAAGGGCCCCAGTGATAGCAAATTAAAGGGGCCAATAGTGACAGAGGAGACTAAAGAACGGCTCTAGTGGTACTGAAACTTAAAGATTATAAAAGTAAATAAAAAGTGGAAGAATGTGACAGTGTCCTGCACCTGGACTTAGCCCCTACCTGGCAGGACCCAGGGGTGGGGGCCTGCGGAGGGTGGCCTGGAGGCTCTGCCCGGGTCAGTTTCAGGCTCTCTACCTCTGGGGGTCCTTGCAGAGCCACTTCATCTGGGCCCTTGGACTCCTCTCTGGTAGTGTTAGGGAGATGCCTTCGTCTGGGGCAGGGGTGGGGGAGGGGGTGGGAGGCCGGGGCCCTGATTCCTTCATGGTTCCTCAGGATGTCTCTTGGTCAGCTTCAGCCCCAGCAGGTACCTACATGGGGGTAGGTAAGGGCTGCGCATTACAGAACTCTGTATCCACAGCCCCTTTGGGGGTCCCCGAGAGACCTGTGCTGGTGGTCCTTGGGGCCTGTCCCCACCCATCTGGCTGTGGCTGTGAAGGCCAGGCAGGGCAGTAGGGCCCCAAGTGACTTGTGCTTCCATGTGTGGTGTCCCTCCCTTGCCCTGCCTGGCCTCATCCTTGTGTCTTAATTAATTAGACAAGCCCTTTGTTAAGCCCTCAAAAAAATAAAAAGTGAAAGAATGATCACATCATCATATCAAGCAAACTGGCCATTAAAGGAGAATGAATACGTAAGTGTCAAAGATCCTCCCTAGATCGCAAAACGGTGTCTGGACCAAGCACTAGGTTTTCAAATCCTTTTCTGACACATGTTAACCTTTCATTAATTCTCATGCTTTTGGAACAGAACGCCAGGGCTTGACATTTTCTCTCTGCAGTCTCCCTTCCATCTGGTCTCTCTGTCCCCTCCCTTCTCCTCCCCAACCGAGTTGGTTCTGTCGATATCACCACACCTTAGTCTCGATTACATCTCACTTGGGTTAGGGCACTACTGGTTAAGGTAATCACTTACTGTGGCTCTCAGAATTCTCATACAAATCAATCCTCCTAAAGCAGAACGCTGCACATGTCATTCCCTTATTTCACGATTCTCAGCAGCCCCCCATGCTTATGGCGTTAATTAAGCCCACATTCCTCCCTGGCCTACTTCGTACACAGAAACTGCATGATAGATGGTTCCAGTCCATTTTCTTCCCTGACCCGCTCTCCCTGTTACCGCCTCTTCCTGCTATCTACCTCTTCTCCCCCACTTGCTCCAGTCACCCTGAACTGCTTTGTTCTCCATATAAACCTCATAATCTTCTAATTCTGTCCTTTAGCTCATGCTGTGACTTTCACCTGAGTCTTGCCCCCACATATATACACACTCCAACCTTTTCTTACATTCTTGTAGGACTAACAGATTTTTAGAAATAACAGCATATTCTGATTAATAAAATCAGCACATGAATGAATCAGACGAGAGACACACCAAGTCACTTTAAAGATGACAAAGTCAGCAATATTTGCCAAAACGGAATGAACGTGCACCCAAATGGGAGTTTAGCAGCAAGGACAGCGGTATCCCATGTACCGTCCAAAGGTGTTACTCAGGCAGACAGTATGCTGTCACGAGTCCTTCAAGCTTCTCCTCAAATGCTCTCATTCAAAAAATCCTGCCTTACCTATAGGAATTCTACAAGAGAATGTTGGCAAAACTCTAATACATATCAGCCTAGGGAAAGGAATTATGAACAAGACCCCCAAAGCAATGATAGCAACCAAAAAATAGGCAAACGGGCCTGATCATATTAAAAAGTTTTTGCACAGCTAAGGACACAATAGAGTAACTAGATAAACGTAAGAATGGGAGAAAATATATACATGTTATACAGCCAGTAAAGAACTGATACACAGAACCTACCAATGACTGCAGCAAATCAGCATGAAAAAAAATCAAACGACTCCATTACAAAGTGGGCAAGAGGGAAGAAGCCCAAGTGCCCATTGATCCATGAATGGATCAACAAACTGTGGTATATGTACATCATGGAATACTATGCAACCATTAAGAAGGATGGAGACTTTACGTCCTTCATGTTCACATGGATGGAGCTGGAGAATGTTCTTCTGAGCAAAGTATCCCGATAATGGAGAAAAAAGTATCCAATGTACACACCCCCATTATGAGACTAATTTAAACCTTTTATATGAAAGCTATAACCAAATAGCCTAAGAACATGCAGAGGGGGGAGGGAGAAGGGAGGCGGGAATGGAAGGAGGGAAGGGGTTTGGAGGGATCACTTCTGAGTTTTATCTTATAGGGGTACAGGTGACTCTTTCTAAGAGTAGAATGTGAATGTTTTAAAGCAATAACTGAGAAAATGACATGAAGGCTGTGTTGACCAGTTTGATGGAAGTATTTCGGAATGCATGTGAAAACCCCACACTGTACCTCAGAAGTGCATTAATGTACATAGTTAACATTCAATAAAAAAAAAATTTTAAAAAAAAATCACTATTGTATATCATCTATGTGTCAGAAACATCTTCTAGATCCTTGGAATCCAAAAGTAAACATGATCCAACATGGATTTCAAAATTAAAAAAAAAAAATCTTAAAATACTCACTGCACTAGAAGGTTTTACACCTGAATTTTACCAGACCTATACATAGGTATTGATACCTATACTGTAGAAATTATTCCATAGTATTTAGAAGGAAGAAATCTTCCCCAACCCATTTTATGAATCCTATATTACCTTGATAACAAAGGCTAGAGGAAACACAATTTTTAAAAAAAAATCTATGGGACAATATCCTTTATGAATATAGATACAATTTTCTTAATAACATTGTAACACACCAAATTCAGGAGCACATCAAAAAAATTTCATCTTATTATTTTCTGTTCAGTTCCAGATGTTTATGTCTCTATTTTTGGGCCAATACTGTGTTGTTCTGATCAATATGGCCTTGTGGTACAGCCTAAATTCTGGTAAGTAGACGCCTCTGGCTTTGTTTTTTATTGCTAAGAATTGCCTTATCTATATATTTTTTCCTGGTTCCATACAAATTAAGGTTATTTTTTCCAAGACTTGCAAACATGATGTTGGTATTTTAATAGATATGACATTGAATCTGCAGGTTGCTTTGGGAAGTACAGACATTTTAACAATGTTGATTCTTCCCAGCTGTGAGCATGGTATGTTCTTCCATTTGTTAATATCCTCTGCTATTTCTTTTCTTAGGTTTTCATAATTTTCTTTATAGAGGTCCTTCAACTTCTTTTGTTAGGTAAATTTCTATGTATTTCATTTTTTTGGAAGCTACTGTGAAAGGGAGTGTGTCTTTAATTGGCTCCTCATCGGGGATGTTATTGGCATATACAAAGGCTACTGATTTTTGAACACTGATTTTATACCCTGAGACATTACTATATTCCCTGATCACTTCCAGGAGTCTTGCAGTTGAGTCTCTGGGGTTTTCTATGATATCATCAACAAAGAGGGCAGATTTGACCTCTGCTACCATTTTGATGCCCTTTATTTCCTTCTATTTCCTGATTGGATTGGCTAGAACTTCCAGCACTGTGTTGAATAATAGTGGTGATAGAGAACAACCTTGTCTGCCTCCAGTTCTAAATGGAAAATCTTTTAATTTTACTGCATTCAGTAAAATACTAGCTGTGGGCCTTGTAGATGACTTTGATTAGTTTAGAAATGTTTCACCTAGGCCTATATTCTTCAGGGTTTTAATGAAAAAGGGATGTTGAATATTATCAAATGGTTTTTCTGGATTGATTGAGGGGATCATATGGTCTTTGTTTTTGCTCCTATTGATATAGGGCAATATGTTCATGGATTTGCATATGTTAAAGCAGCCTTTAGTCCCTGGGATGAAACCTACTTGATCAGGATATCATGATGTATGACTATTTTAAAAAAAAGCTGTAGACTATTGGCTAAAATTTTGCTGAGAATATTTGTAACAATATTCATTAATGAAATTGGTCAGAAGGTCTCCTTTTTTGTTGGGTCTTTTCCTGGTTTTGGTATCAGGTTGATGTTTGCTTCATAGAATGTGTTAAGGAAGATTCCTTCTTCCTCAATTTTTTGGAATAATTTCTGCAGTATGGGAATAAACTCTTCTTTGAAAGTTTGATAGAATTCCGGTGTGAATCCATCTGGACAAGGTCATTTGTTTGTTGGGTGATTTGTTATTGTTTCTTTGATTTCAGGGCTTGAAATTGGTCTGTTCAGGAGATCTATTTCCTTCTTGCTAAGTCTAGGGATAGGGTGTGATTCCAAATATTGATCTATTTTCTTCACATTGTCCAATTTCTGGGTATAGCCTTTCTCATAGTATTCAGAGATAATCTCTTGTATCTCTATGGCATCTGTTGCTATTTCCCCTTTATTATTTCTGATTGAGGTTACTAGAGATTTTGCTTTTATATTTCTAGTTAGTGTGGGAAAAGGTTTATCTATTTAATTTATTTTTTTTCTTTTTCTTTTTTTTTTTTTGAGACAGAGTCTCACTATGTCATCCACAATAGAGTGCTGTGGTGTCATAGCTCACAGCAACCTCCAGCTCCTGGACTTAAGCGATTTCCTTGCCTCAGCCTCCCAAGTAGCTGGGACTACAGGTGCCCACCACAATGCCCAGCTATTTTTTGTTTGTAGTTATCATTGTTGTTTAGTAAACCTGAGAAGGATTCCAACCTGCCAGCTCTGGTGTATGTGGCTAGCACTCATACAGGCACCAAGCCTATTTTATTTATTTTTTCAAAAAAAAAATCTCCATGTTTCATTAATTTTCTGAATGATTCTATCATTTTCTATTTCATTAACCTCTGATTTAATTTTGGATATTGCTTTTCTTCTGATGGATTTAAGCTTAGATTGTTCTTCTTTACCTAATTCCATAGGATGATTTTTGGGTTTGTTGATGTGCTCTCTTTCTGTTTTTCGAATGTAGACATCTAAAGTGATAAATTTTACTCTCAGGCCTGCTTTTGCTATATCCCACAGGTTTTTGTAGCTTTTATCTTCACTGTTGCTTTGCTCAAGGCTTTTAATGATTTTTTTTTCCTTGAGACAGTGTCTCACTTTGTCACCCTAGGTAGAGTGTCAGGGCATCACAACTCATAGTAATCTCAAACTCTTGGACCTAAGCAATTCTCTTGCCTGAGTCTTCCACATAGCTGGGACTACGTGTACCCACCACAATGCCTGGTTTTTTTTTTTTTTTTGGTTCTGGTTGTCATTGTTGTTTCACAGGCCAGAGCTAGATTCAAACCTGTCAGCTCTGGTGTATGTGGTTGGTGCCCTAGCTGCTGAGCTATAGACCCTGAGCCATGATTTTTTCTATTACTTCTTCCTGATCCAAACTATCATTCAGCCTAAGGTTGTCTGATTTCTATGCCTTCGTGTGGGGTTGAATGTTTGTGTTGGAGTTGAGTTCCACTTTTATTACCTTCTGATCTGAGGTGATACAAGGTAAAATTTCAATTATTTTGACTTTGTTCAGGTTTTATTTGTGTAATAGGATATGATCTATTTTGGAGAATGTTTCATGGGCTAATGAGAAGAATGTATGTTCTTTAGCTTGGGAATGGAGTGCTCTATATATGCCTATGAAGCACAGTTGTTCTAGGGTCACACTTAAGCTCCTTGTGTATTTGTTTAGTTTCTGTTTAGAGAATCTTTCCATCTCTGTGACAGGACTATTGAAGTCCCATGCTCTTCTGGTGTTATGGGATATTATATTTCTGAGACTAATTAATGTCTGTTTCAGGAATCTTGGAATATTTAAGCTGGGTGCATAAATATTTAGAATTGAAATGTCTTCTTGTTATATTTTTCCCTTCCCCAATATCAAGTGACCACCTTTGTCTTTTTTGACTTTAGTTGCTTTAAATCCACTTGTATTTGAAAATAAGATTTCAACTCTTCTTTTCACCTGAATTCCATTTGCATGAAAAATTATCTTCCATCCCTTAACTCTAAGTTTTGACTTGTCCTTTGAGGTTACGTGTGTTTCCTGAAGACAAGAAATGGATGGTATCTTATTTTTTATCTAAGCAGCCAGTTTATGCCTCTTCAGGGGGGAATTCTACCCATTAACATTTATTGGGATAATTGATAAGCGTGATGGCAATCCATTCATCTTATTTTGCGAAAATCCAACCTCTACGACTAAAACAAGGAAAAGACCCAACTAAAAAGGAAAACTTCAGACCAATTTCACTAATGAATATATATGCAAAAATTCTCAACAAAATCCTAATAAATAATTACAGTTTCTCATCTAAAAAATTACACATCATGATCAAGTAGGTTTCATTCCAGTGACGAAATGCTGGTTTAAAATATGCAAATCCATAAATGTAACCCACCATATCAACAGAAGCAAAAACAAAGACCATATGTTTCTCTCAATAGTAGCAGAAAAAGCATTTGATAAAATCCAGCATCCTTTTCTAATTAGAACACTGAAGAGTATAGGCATAGGGGGCACATTTCTTAAACTTATCAAAACCATCTATGACAAACTGACAACTAAAGTTTTACTGAATGGAGTAAAACTAAAAGCTTTTCCACTTGTAACTGGAGTAAGACATGGTTGTCCTCTACTGCCACTACTACTCAACACAGTGCTGGAATTTCTAGCCAATCCAATCAGTAAATAGAAGGAAATAAAGGGCATCCAAAAGGGAGCAGAGGAGGTCAAACTGTCTCTCTTTGCTGATGATATAATCTTATACTTAGAGAGCACCAAAGACTCAACCTCAAGACTCCTAGATGTGATAAAAAAAAAAAATAGAGTAATACCTCAGGACATAAAATAAATGTCCACAAGTTAGTAGCCTTGTATATGCCAATAACAGCCAAGATGAGAAGCTAATTAAGGCACATTCCCCTGAAAAATAGCTTAGAAGAAAATGCAATATATAGAAATATACCTAACAAAAGAGGTAAAGGACTTCTATTAAGACAATTATGAAACCCTAAGAAAATAGCAAAAAATATTAACAAATGGAAGAAAATACCATGCTCATGACTAGAAAAAATCAACATTGTTAAAATGTCTATACTTCCCAAAACAATCTACAGATTTAATGCCATCCCTATTGAAATACCAGTATGGTATTATTCAGACTTGGAAATAATAATTCTTTATGTTGTAGGAAATAAGAAAAAAAATCCATATAGCTAAGGCAAGGGCAGTACCTGTGGCTCAAAGGAGTAGGGCTCTGGCTCCATATAACAGAGGTGGCAAGTTCAAACCTGGCCCCTGCCAAAAACTGCAAAAAAAAAAAAAAAAGAATATAGCTAAGGTAGTTATTGGTAATAAAAACAAAGCTGGGGGCATTAGCCTACTAGACTGTGGTTTGTAGTATAAGGCCATAGTGGTCAAAACATCATGGTATTGGCACAAACATAGAGACATAGACATCTGAAAAGGAATAGAAAACCAGGAAATGAAAATAACATCTTACAGCCACCTAATCTTTGATAAACGAAACAAGAACATACACTAGGGAAAAGAAATCCTATTCAATAAATGATGCTGGGAGAACTGGATAGCCACATGTAAAAAACTGAAACTGGGCCCACACCTTTCTTCACTCACAAAAATTGAGTGGATGGATAAAAAAACCTAAATTTAAGGCATGAAATGATAAAAATCCTCAAAGAAAGCATGAGAAAAATACGTGAAGATATCGGCCTGCGGAAATACTTTATGAACAAGACTTCCATGGCAATTCCTGCAACAAAAATAATAAATGGGACTTAATTAAAATGAAAATCTTCTATTAAGGAGACAACAACAAAAGCAAATAAACAACCTACACAATGGGAAAGGATATTCTCATATTTTGAATCCGACATAAGCTTGATAACTAAGATCTATAGAGAACTCAATTATTCAAAAGGAAAAATTCAACAATCCCTTATACCACTGGGCAAGACAGATGAATACAACATTCTCTAAAGAAGACAGATGAATGGCTAACAAATATATGAAAAATGCTCATTGTCTCTAATTATTAGAAAAATGCAAATCAAAACCACCCTGAGATATTATCTAACCCAATAAGAATGGCCCACATCACAAAATCTTAAAACTGCAGAGGCTGCAGTGGATGTGGAGAGAAGAGAACACTTTTACACTGCTGGTAGGACTGCAAAGTAATACAAACTTTTTAGAAGACAGTCTGGAGAACCCTTAAAGAACTCAAACTAGACCTCCCATTTGATTCTACAATCCCATTACTGGACATCTACCCAGAAGAAAAAAAATCCTTTTACCATGAAGACATTTGCGCAGACTGTTTATCACAGCTCAATTTACAATCGCCAAAATGTGGAAACAACCTAAATGCCCACCAACACAGGAATAGACTGACAAGCTGTGGTGTATGTATACCATAGAATACTACTCAGCCATTAAGAAAATGGAGCCTTTACATCCTTTGTATTAACCTGGATGGGTGTGGAACACATTATTCTTAGCAAAGCATCACAATAATGGGGATGCAAACATCCTAGGTACTCAATTCTGATATGAGGACAGCTTATAACTTAGTATATAGTGGGGTGGGTAGGGGTAGGGGTGACCAGAGATGATGGAAGGAGGGAGAGGGGTGAGGGAGTCATGGTATGTGAAACACCTTTTGTGGGTGGGACACAATTATAAGAGGGACTTTACCTAACAAATGCAATCATTGTAACCTGTTTCTTTATACCCTCAATTAATCCCCAACAATAACAAAAGAAAGAAAGTGTGGGAAAAACATTTGAAGATATCAGCCTAGAGAAAGATTTTATGTAGAAAACTTTCCTGGAAACTGCAACAACAACAAAAATAAACAAATGGGTTTAATTAAACTCAATAGTATCTGTATAGCTAAGGAGACACCAATCAAAGCAAATAGACAACCTACATGATGGAAAATAGTATTTGCATATTATGAACTGGACAAAAGCTTGGTGACTACGACTTAGAGAGAACTCAAGTTAATCAATATAAAAAGAGCCTACAATCCCTTATATCACTGGGCATGGGAAATGAACAGAACCTTCTCTAAGGAAGATAGATGAATGGCTAACAAGTATATGAGAAAATGCTCATCATCTCTAATTATCAGAGAAATGGAAATCAAAGCCACCCTGAGATATCACGTCTCCCCAGTGAGAATGGCCCACATCACCCACATCACAAAAATCTCAAAACTGCAGATGCTGGCATAGATGTGGAGACAAGGGAACACTTCTGAATTGCTGTGGGACTGCAAACTAATACAACTTTTTTTGAAGGAATTGTGGAGAATCCGCACTGAACTCAAACCAGACTATATTACAAGGTTATAATAACCAAAACTGCATGGTACTGGCACAACAAATAAAATAATAATAATAATAATAAAACAGAAACAAAACAACATAAACAGAAGATCAGAACTGAGAACCCAGAGATGAAATCACCTTCATATTCCAATCTTATTTTTGACAAAACACATAAAAACACACACTGGGAAAGGAATCCCTGGTTATTAAATGGTGCTGGGAAAACTAGTTGTCCACATGCAAAAGAGTTAAACAGGATCTGAACTTCTCAACACTAACAAAAAGCAACTCATGATGGATAAAAGACTTAAATTTAAGACAGGATAATAAGTATATGTTTGAAAAACTCATAGATACAGGCCTAAGCATAGAATTCATGAATAATTTCCCAAAATCAATCATAGCAACAACAAAAATAATAAAATGCAGTCTGATTAAGTTTAAAAGCTTCTGCACAGCCAAGGGCAGAATCAAAAGAGCAAATAGACAACCTACAGAATGAGATAAATATTCATATGCTATGCATCTAAAACAAATTGATAACCATTTTCATTTCTACATTAGATTATTTGGGTCCTTTAGTTTTTCTTCCTGGTAAATTTAGCAAAAGGCCTGTAAATTTTTTTTATCTTTTTTAAAGAACCAACTTTTAGTTCTGTTAAGTATTTGTATTTTTTCTCAATTCATTTACTTCTGCTCTTACCTTTATTATTTCTTTTCTTCTGATGGCTATGATTTTGGTTTGCATTTGTTTTCTTAGCTGCCTGAGGTGTGAAAATAGACTACTAATTTGTGATCATTCTGTATTTTTGTTATATTGATTTAAGACTCTAAATTTTCCCCTGAAAAGTGCTTGCACTGCAGTCCAAGGATTTTGATAGCTTGCATTTCCTTTGAATTTGTGATGTTAATTTTAATTTTATCCATGACACAGTAATTTTTCAGTTGTAAGTTGCATAATTTTCATTAATTTGTGTTAGTGAAACATTTATTTTATAAGTGATTTCTGGTTTTATTCTGTTATTCTCTGAGAAGATGATTGGTATGATTTTGATTTCTTTTTTAATTTTTCATGACATCTTTTGGGGCCAGAAATATGACCAGTCTTAGATAATGTACTGTTTAGAAGAATTTATGTACTGTAGTTTTTCTATGGAACATTCTGTAAATATCTGTTACATACTTTTGTTTAAAAAGTTTAGTTTAAGCCCATCGTATCTTCACAGATTTTTAACTTTAAGGATTTGTTGAGCTCTGACAGTGGAACACGCTGGCAATTATCATGCTGCTGTGTATTTCTTGCCTTAGCTCTAGTAAAAATTGCCTTATATATCTGGAAGATCCTGTCTTGAGTACATATATATTTAGGATTGTTTTTCTTCTTTTTGGCTATGTGTCTTTACTGTTTTATAAAGTCCCTCTTTGTCTTGTTTACTTTTATTGGCCTAAAGTCAATTTTATCAGCTATGAGAATAGCTTCTACTCTGTTTTGATTTCCATTGGTGTGGAATATTTTTTTCCATCCTTTCATATTTAATTTATTTGCATCCTTGTTATTTAGATGTGCTTCCTAAAGACAGCAGATACTTTGGGTTGTGTTCTTCATCTATTCAGCTAGCCTATGTCTTTTGAAGAGAGGATTTAGTCATTAGCTTTGATAGATAGCATTGATATGTGGTATTTTGGTCTGTTCACCTATTGGGATGGTTTTTTGTTGCTTTGTTTTACCTCTTGTTCTATATCTTATAGAAGGTGGAATTTTTGGCAGTAGGGGGCAGGTGAGTTTACACCTGTGAGTATGTGTTCTGCTGATTTCTGCATAGTGCTTTCCTGAGTATTTCATGCAGGAAAGGTCTTGGAATGGCCAATTCTTTCAGTGTTTGCTTATCTGAAAAAGACTTAATTTCTCTGTTGATTATGAAACTTACCTTTATAGTATATAAAATTGTAGTATGGTAGTTGTTCTGTTTAAGTCATTTGAAGACAGAACCTCAATTTCTTCTGGACTATAAAATTTCTGCTGAGAAATCTGCAATGAGGATGATATGTTTTCCTTTGTTGGTTATTTTATGCTTTTTCCTGATGCCTAAAAAGAAATCTTTTTTATTTTGACTTTAACTACGTTGAGTATTATGTATCTTGAAGATGACCTAATTGCTATGAATCTTCCTGGGTGTTTCATGTCCATCTTACATCTATCTATGCAAATTTCTGGCCAACACAAAGAATGCTCTCTTGAATAATTTCCTTGAATAGGTTTTCCATGCTTTTAGTTCTTTCTTCTTTTCCCTCAGTGATATCTATAATTTGAATGTTAGTTTGTTTCACATAGACCATTATCTCTCTCAGTGATGTCTTAGACATTTTTATAGTCTTCTCTGCCTCCTTGAAGGGTTATTTTGGGATTCTTGTTTTCAAGCTCCGAGATTCCTTATTCTCCTTGGTTTAGCCTGTTGGTACAGCTTTCTGCTGCATTTTGAAATTCCCTAAATCACTAATTCATTTCTTTAATCTACAGTATATAGTTTCTTATGTTGTCTAGCTCTCTAGTGACTTTTTCATTGATTTTTTGGAAAAGATTTTTGTTGTTGTTGTTGGTTTTCAACTTTCTCTTAAATTTTATATGTCCATTTCTGTCATTTCAGCAATTTTCTATGGATGTGATCCACTACAGTAACTCCATTGTAGTCCCTTGGGTGTGTTGAAATATTTGGAATTTTATTTCTAATTCCAGTCTTATTTTGCCCAGTTTCTTCTCATTGGGATCCCCTCATTTCCACTCCAAGTTGATAGTATTGTAGAGCATCCATTCTTCTTTGATGAGGACTGTCTCAAACCAAGTCTATGAGTTACAGGTGCTCAGGACTACAGGTTCCTGAATGAAGTGTTAACCTCCAAAAGGTTCCCAAAGTTTAATTTAAAAGTTACTTTTGTATACATATACCATAGATTGTTAATCCATTCCTGTGTCGGTGGGCATTTAGTTTTTTTCCACATTTTGGCAACTGTAAATTAAGCTGAGATAAATAGTTATATGATAAAATACTTTTTTTTTTTCACTTCAGGGTATATGCCTAGTAATGGGATTGCAGGATCAAATGTGAAGTCTAATTTTAGTTCTTTGAGTATTTTTTATAATTCCTTGATCTAATACTTGCCCTCATAAGAGAAAAACTCAAATCAATTTAAGGTGTGGAGTGGGGGAACAAAGGAATGGAGAGAGGGAAAAAGGGAAGGGGATGGAGGGTTATGACATATGGCAAACCTCTTTGGGGCTATGCACAGTTATAAGAGGGAATTTACCTAACAAATTTAAACAGTATAACCTAATTCCTTGTACCTTCAATGAACCTGAAGCAATAAAAAAAGAAAGTTGCCTTCCTTTTGCAGTGACTTGAAGCAAGTTGAACATTTTGCTAATTGCTTGTAAGATTTATTTTAATTATGTCATGTTGTTCTTTTCTTCAGTCCATATCAACAGCTTAAATATTCCATCTTTGTAATATAAACAAACTTTTTTTTCTTAAATGCATTATAACTGATATGGGATATTGAGGTTATTGTTCAGAAAATTCTTAACGTGTTAGATGTATAAATTTTTGAAATGAAAAAAAAATTTCTGTTTCTAAATAATTACCCCTTTTCAAAGATAGTTTCACTCATCTTGCCAGGATATTAAAGACAGAACACAACCAAGTGAAGTTCAATGTTCATTAATGCACTGAAAAAGAAGCAATAGATATTAATATTATCCACCATCTTTGAGTTCTCATTATTGGCTATGACTGTGTGAAATGTTTTATGTATACAATTCTTTTGATTATCATTATAACACTCTAAAAATAATTTTTATTAATCTCATTTTACAAATGAAAAAAAATGAGCACAGAATCACACAAGTAGAAAGTTCTAGAACCAGGATCTGAGTCTTACTATCTTACCAAATATTTCAAATTTTAACCACTTTATTTTTCTATATAGATCACTCAGAAATCATTTTCATATGTCAGAGAATAGATATTTATAACATTATTAGATGACTACTTTTGGACAAGCTGAGAGTGTCAAAGACATCTTACTATACAAGTTAGTAGTAGGGCAAATGATAGTTTAAGGATTTAGACAGGAGACACAATCTCAGGCACAGATGCTAAATAAATCTGGTCTAGAAGTCAGATAAGTACACAAAAGATATGGTAACAGACACTATAAAGTTCAGACAAAATAACATTACTTACATCTGGCCTGATAAAAGAGATCTAATGCTTTGAAATTGCACAGAGTAGACCTTGGGACAGAGTAAGCTTTCAATTAATGTTATACATTATTTTTAATTAGTATTATTTAAATCCAGCTCACAAGGCTAGGAGAGCAGAGGTAGGAAATGCAATTGGCTGTGAAACTGTAAAGTCCAGGCAAATAATTGACTTGAAGATATTGTTTTGGCAGCTAGTAGTGATACAGTTAGATATCCAAATTTCAGAAATAAAACTCTAGACTTTCAAAACAGTGAGTTACTTTGAACTTTAAAAAGACAGGGACACTAAAACAAGATATAAGATATAGATGTAAGAAACAAAATCAAGAGTCCAGTTAGCAAAACTGGGACTTTATCTGGGCACCAGATAAAAAGCTACAGGATTTGATCCATTATGGTGCTTTATAGCTGAACTGTCAGGGATCTGGGAGACGCTGATCCAGTCTGGAGAATAAGAAGGGAGAAGGCACTGAAGGAAGAAGGAGAATTCAAACCAAATTAATGTATAAAGTCTGAGAAGCCTGGAAGGGCATACATTGTCTTATGCACAGATTGGCAGATCAAAGCAATTCAGCACTGATCTAATCTCTCAGGGGCCTTTTATATAAAGTGCTCAAAAAATAGGATTAGAGGGAAATAGTGGCTTCCATGAACATGGGATAATCAGTAATATAGGATAAAGGAATGTCTGGAAAGGTCTGAAAACATATTTAGAGAAGGGGAAGAGGAAAGTAGTTTTGTCCCTACAGGAAAGATACATTAACTTCCCTAATCTAAGCTGCTAATGCAGAGTCCAGAGTTTTAACCCACCTGCTCTGCTGGTACCCCACACAGGGATGGTCATATTGACATTCCCCTGATTGAGTTGTATTCAGGCTCCTCTCTTAGGTGGTCTGGCGATATTCTTCAGTTATCTGAGAGGAGCCACAAGGGTGGCCCACCTGCATGATTTACCCTGAATTGGGTGGCCTATAGAAAGATCAGCCTATCTACCTCCTATATCTCAGCCCATGATTGTTATTAGACATGAGAGATAGGGTTGAGTCCATGAACTGAGTAACATCTGCTATTATGAGGAGAGGGAAGAAAAAGGTAGGAATCAGCCTAACAGCAATGTATTACAATATTTTTTTCAGCATTTTTTAAATAAAACCTATCCTTGTGATTTACCATAGTCTAAATCAACAAAGTAAAGTTGCTACATAATAGACCTTAAGTTCGAAGAATTATAATTACTATTCAAAATTGTAAATCTGGAGAATGTGCACAGGGTACATACACATGTTATTGACTTTTTATCAGGAATTTGAGCAGCTGTAGATTTTGGTATCCAGAGCATTCCTAGAAACAATCCTCCACTGATACTATCTTTAGATAAATTTCAGATCATGACAAATGTCAAGAAGAAAATTTTTACAAGGTTAAGGGGATAGGGGAGGAGGTAAGATGGCTGAATGGAACCAGCTTTTGACAGAGACTCCTGTCCAGACAGAGAGATAACGGACAGAATGAACTCAATGAAGCAGAAGGTCAGGATCTGAGCTAAGAAAGAAGATTGAAGAGTGTACATTATCCCTGATGAGGCAAGCTGCAACTCCAAGGAAACAAACTCCAGGTACAAAAACCATTGCCAAGAGGATGAGAGACCACTCCCCCAAGAGAGTGGCTCACTCTGTGCTCTCTACAAGTGAGTAGGGTTCAGAAGACCTCTTATTTTTTTTCCCACAGGAGCGAGCTGCTAAACACTGGGGTTCCTTCTCCAGGGAGGTCCTACCTATGAGCTTAGGCATTCTCTTGCCTGGCATAAAATTGAACAAATCCTTTTCCTGCAATTCTGAACTCCCACTCTACCCTCCCCCCTCACCTGGTGGTCTGAAAGCCTGAACCCTGCAGAGCCCAGAGTGTTTGGAAATTCCCTAAGAAGTATGGGTATTGCATGGGCAATGGCAGAACTGCACTGAAACAGTGACTCAAGTGGAATTTGGGGGAAGTGCGGAGATGGAGTCAAATGGAAGAGGGAGAAGTGTGGTGCCATGACAATACATGATGGGGTGGGCTTCACGGCCCTGGTCAGATTTTGGAGAAACACTTCCCCAAATATGTAGGCCACTTAAGGGCACTGGGCCTCAATCCTATGGGGGTGCCACAGGCAGAATATTTCTTAATTATCTCAGAAGAAAATATAGGGCACAGAAAGATCAAATGGGTGGGGGTGAGGTAGAAGTTGATGAAGATATACCTTGATGAGACAATTTTACTAAAGGTAAAAGCCAAAATTAGAACTCTTGCATTTTTTTACTTCACACGTGTCTGTTTATCTGTGTTTTGCTTGCATCTCCAAGTAACAGAAATGATTTCTCATATTAATACATTCTATGTTTCCAATTTGAATATCATGATCTTTTTTGTAGACCATATTATCTTCATAGATAATCTTATTAACTCACATCTAGATAGAAAACAAAGTGCATTTTTAAACAAAGAAATTCTAATGAAAAGTTGATTACTTGTCAGTATATTAGCAAATTTAATTTGTTAGGAAGATGTATAATCCATACACTAGAAGGCAAACTACTCTTCAATGTGTTAGATCTAGGACCTAGTTCTAGATCCTTCCCAATTCTGAATATCTTTTAGTAAGTTTAATCCTTGTTATGAGTTTCAGTTTCTCTATATGTAAATTAATAGTATTGGGCTTAATAATCTCTAAGATCTCTTCCAGTTCATATTGACTTTGGTTTTACTCATAAAAATGTGCAACATGTTTATGCTACATTCTCCAAGTAGCAATTATAATTCAAGAACTTTGGTGGGATGAGTCAAGATGGTTGACTAGAAACAGCTTTCACAAGAGACTCCTTTCCAGAGGGAGAAATATTGGAATAGAAGTGGATTAAGTAAAACTGAAGGTAGAAAAGTGAACTTGGAAAGAAGTTAGAGAAGCACACACCATGTCTACTGAGACAAGCTGTAAGTCCAGAAAAGAGAAGGAAACACAACAAAGACCAGGCAGGAAGCCTATTGAAAAAGAGGATGGGAGAGCTCTCCTCCAAGCAGGCGGTATGTAGAGGGCTCTTCTTAAGTAAGCAGGGGAAAAAGGACCTCTCCCATTACACCCATTGGAGAAAGCAGCTAAATCTCAGTCCTCCTCCTCCAGAGAAGTTCCACCTCTTAACTTAGGTGTCATCCTGCCTGGCACAAAAGTGCCCAAATATTTTATCCACAAATTTGAACACACACTTCACCCTTCCCTCCTCATTCTGGTTGCCTGAAGGTCTACCTTTTACATAGCCTGGAGTGTTTGGTGAATTTTCTGAGAGGCCTAGACATTCTGTGGGCTGTTGGACAGTACTAGAAACAGTGACTCAAGTGGATGTGAGGGCACCTAGAGAGAGGGACACCCCAGAAATAATGGTACCCCATCGAGTCAGTGGCAATGTGTAGACTAAATTTTTGGCAGGCTATATGAGTGCCAATATCCCAGTTCTGACTTTGGTGGCAATCTTCCCCAACTCCCTGCCCACTGCTCCAACCCCTTGGAATTGTACATATGGATCTGCTTGCTGCATGGTGAGCCTTTGAACTCTTCACATGAGCAGTATTTGTACTGTGTGGGGCAATCTGATTAGAACTTTCAACCTGGGCTGTAGGAGATAAGTTCCCCTTGCTCAAGACATGGCAGTTTGCCTCAATGTGCTCCTTCAGGAGACTGCTTCTGAGAAGCATCTCTTTGAAGATCGAGCTTCTGTACCTGCCTATAGATATGCAGGAATATGCAGAGTGACTCTTTCCCTAGGAGGTGTGGAGAATCAGCCCAGGTCACAGCTGGGGGTGAACAGACTGGTCTTTGAGCATTGGGTTCTATTCTCTGCCTTCTCTCTTCTTTAACATTATAATCTCTAGTTCCATTTGTGCTAAAAGGAACAGACAGCCAGTCTCCCTTATGTTTTTACTGTAAACAAAATCAATTGTATATGTGTTCCTCAACCTTCACACTATATTGTAATCTTAAATGGTAGCTTCCTAATGTTACTTCACCTCTTTGTATATGTGTTAAATTCTTACTGAATGTTGGAAAGTATATAAGGTAATCAGTAAAGTTTAGCTGGGCTGCCGACCAGAGCGAGTCCCAGTCTCCCTTAAATTATCATTCTGTCTGCAGTTCTTTCCCCTACGTCTCTGATCAGAAGCTCCAAAGAACATACAACATCACTGGACTGTCCACCCAAGGACCCTGCAAGGTTGAGCAGTGGTGGTTTTATAGTGGAGAGTGACAGACTCTCCTTCTCCAGATGTCACCAGCAAGGGCCAGGGCACCACAGGTGTTTATATCATTGCCCAGATGAGATTCCCGCCTAATATCATGACTCACTAGGATTGGGAAGAGGCAGGCTGTCATGAACACAGAGTCAGCTTGTATTATTTCACCAAACCAGGCTTCAGAGTCTTTGGCTGCAACTCTGAAAGGGACTGCTGAAAAGTAGTACTGGAAAAGACACAATCACAAGCCCCAGCTTATTGGTGAAGGTCTGGTTATATCCAGTTCCTGGGCCCCAATGCAGTATCAGTCCACCAATTCAAATTGCCAAATAGCAGAACATTTTCATGGGGAGGAACCAGTGTAAGAACTCTGACAATATGAAAAATCAGGGTACATCAACTCCCCCAGGGATTGACAAAGGAGATACAACAGAAAATACCATCCATAGAGAAATAACTGAAATGTCAGAAATAGAATTCAGAATATGGATGGCAACTAAGATGAATAGAATGGAGGAAAAAGTGGAAATAGAAATCCAAAAAGTAGTTCAAAAGTTGTGTCAAAATATTAATAAATTGAAAGAAAAAATCACCAAGGATATGGACATAATGAGAAAAGATATAGCAGAGCTCAAGGAAGTGAAGGAAACATTCAAGCAACTTCAAAATACAGTAGAGACCCTCAGTAATAGAGTTGAGCAGGCAGAAAAAAGGATCTTAGAAATTGAGGACAAGTATTTCAAATGATACCAAACATTCAATGTGGCAGAACAAGAACATAATATTCCCTGAGAGAGTAATAGGATCATTCTAAAAAATCGAACATCTGAATCATAGGGATTCCTGAAGGAAAACAGGATGGTCCCAAAGGTACAGATACGATACTCTACTCCAAGATATTATGGTGGAAATTTTTCAAAGCATTGCAAGAGATAATAAAATTAAGATAGTAAATATTTTCAGAACCCCCACAAGACTCAATCCAAATAAATCATCTCCTAGATACATTGTAATTAACTTTGCCAAAGTTGATGTGAAGGAGAAAATCTTGCAAGAAGCCAGACATAAGAAAAATATTACCTATAAAGGGAAAAATATCAGGATGACTGCAGATCTTTCAGCTGAAACTTTCAAGCCAGAAGAGGATGGTCATTGACCTTCAACCTCCAAAACAAAACAAGTTTCAGCCCAGGATCCTGTATCCTGCCACATTGAATTTCATTTATGATGGAGAAATCAAATACTTTACTGACATCCATATGTTAAGGAAATTTACCATAACTAAGCAAGCTCTCTAGGAAATATACAGATCCATTTTTCATAATTACCAGTATAATGGTCTACTAGCAAAGTAAACTGATGCAGAATTTAAAGATCAAAACCTAGATTCTACAATGGTGAAAGGTTTAAAAATATACAATGGACCTTTGAAAAACAAAACAGTCAAAACACTACCATAACTATCAATTCTCTCAATTAATGTGAATGGTTTAAATTCTTCTCTATAGTGGCACAAGTTGGCTGACTGAATTCAGAAAACTCAATACAGGTATCCATTGCTTCCAAGAGAAACACTTCACCTCAAAGGATAAAACAAGACTCAGCGTAAAGGGATAGAAAACAGTAATACAGGCAAATGGAAATCAGAAAAAAAGCATGGGCTGCAATCTTATTTGCAGACACAATTGTATTTAAAGCAACAAAAATAAGGACAGAGAAGAGTGAATAATATATATTTGTCATGGGAAACACTCAACATGAAGAGATTTCGAGAATTAACATTTATGTACCCTATCACAATCCTCCTCAATTTATTAAAAAAAATCCCTAATGGATCTGAAGAATATGCTATCTTTCTGAAATATAATAGTTGGAGATTTTAACACCCCTTTGTCAGTTCTGGATAGATCCTCCAAGAAGAAATTAAACAAATAAATAACAGACTTCAACTTGACCCTAGTAGAAATGGACTTAACAGACATACACAGATCATTTTTCATCCTAATAAAACTGAAAACATATTATTCTCATAATCTCATGGATGATCCTCCAAAATTGATATATCTTAAGACACAACACTAACCTCAACAAATTCAAAATAATGAAACTATTCTTTGTATCTTCTCAAACAATCATGGGATAAAATTTGAACTCAACAGCAACAGAAATATTTATACTCAAGAAAAGTCATGGAAACTAAACAACTATGGGCTGAATGATAGGTGGTTCAAAGATGACATTAGGAAGGAAGCGATCAGACTTTTCAGAACAAAGGGATAATGAAGACACAATTATCAAAATCTGTAAAATACTGCAAAGGCAGTCCTCAGAGGGAAATTTATAGCATTAGAAGCCTTCATCAAGAAAATAGAAAGAGAAAAAGTCAGCAACCTAGTAGGTCATCTTAACCAAGTGGACAGGAAAGATCAATTCAAATCCAAGCTCAGCAGAAGAAAAGAAATAACCAAAATCAGAGAAGAATTAGATGAAATGGAAAACAAAAGAATCATTCAGAAGATCAATGAAAAAAAAAGTTGGTTCTTTGAAAAGATTAATAAAGTTGACAAATCTATGGTAGACTAACCTGAAACAGAAAAGTAAAATCTCTAATAACTTCAAACAGAAATGGTGATGGTGAAATAACAGCAGACACCACAGAAATATAAAAAAGTCCTCAATGATTACTACAAAAAAACTCTATTCTCAGAAATATGAAAATCTGCAGGAAATGGACTAATACCAGGAAGAATACCATCTTCGTAAACTCAACCAGAAAGAATTAGAAATTTTGAATAGATCTATATCTAGCACTGAAATAACATGAAGTACTCAAAATGTCCTAAGAAAGAAAACCCAGTACTAGATGTATTCACATAAGAATTCTACTAAACCTTCAAAGAGAAACTATTGCCAATATTACATAACCATTTCCAAAACATAGGAAAGGACGTAATCCTCCCCAATACATTCTACGAAGTACATATCACCTTGATCCCCAACCCAGGAAAGGGTTCAACAAAGAAAGAAAACTATAGACCAGTATCATTAATGAATATTGATGTAAAAATAATCATTAAGATCCTAGCAAACAGAATTCCATGACATATCAAAAAAGTTATACACCATGATAAAGTTGGTTTTAATCCAAAGTTACAAGTTTGGTTCAGCAGTGTACATTTATAAATATAATACACTACATAAATAAAACAAAAAACAAAGATTATATGATTCTGTCCATTGATACAGAAAAGCCTTTTGATAATATCCAGCAAAGTTTCATGATTAGAACACTTAAGCAAATAGGTTTAGATGGAACATTTCTTGTATTGATACAGGCCACCTATAGCCATCCCACAATCAATATCACATAGAATGGTGTAAAATTGAAAGCATTTCTACTCAGAACTAGACAAGGATGCCCATTGTCACCACTACTATTCAACACATTACTGGAACTCCTAGCCATTACAATCACCCAAGAGCAGGAGATCAAGAACTGTTCAAATGAGGATAGAGTAGGCCAAAGTTTCACTCTCCAGGAATGACATAATATTATACCTAGATAATCCCAGGGACTCAACTAAACAGGTGTTAGAAGTGATCAAGAAATATATCAGTGTCTCAGTATACAAAATCAATACCTACAAATCAGTAGCATTTATATATACCAACAATAGTTAAACTCAGAGTAAGATCAAACACTCTATTCCTTCTACAGTAGTGACAAAGAAGATGAAATACCTGGGAATATATTTAACAACAACAACAACAAAAGTGAAAGATCTCTGTAAAAGGAACTATGAAACCCTCAGAAAAGATTTAGCAGAAAATGTTAACAAACAGAAGAACATACCATCCTCATGGTTGGGAAGAATCAACATTGCTAAAATGTCCATACTACCCAAAGCAATGTACAAATTTAATGCAATCTCCATCAAAGCACCAATGTCATACTTCAAAAAACTTGAAAAGAATACTTCTTTTTGTATGGAATCAGAAAAAAAATAGCCAATATAATTCTTAGAAATAACACCAAATATGGAGGTATCACTTTATCAGACTTCAGGTTAGATTATAAATCTATAGTGATCAAAACAGGATAATACTGGTACAAAAATAGAGATGTAGACATTTGGAATAGAAGAGAGGATCTAGATATGAACCCAGCCACATATCATCTTTTGATCTTTGATAAGCCTAACAAAAACCTGTACTAGGGGAAAAAACCCTTATTTAGCAAATGGTGCCAGGAGAAGTGATGAGAAACCTGTAGAAAACTGAAACTGGACCTACACTTCTTACCACTAACAAAAATTGATTGTCATTGGATAAAAGATTTTAATTTAAGACATGAAACAATAAAAAAAACTAGAAGAGAGTACCGGGAAAATGCCTGTAGATATTTGTCTGGGAAATTATTTTATGAGGAAAACTCCCCTGGAAATTGCAACAACACCAAAACTAAATAACTGGAATTTGATCAAGCTAAAAAGCTTCTGCACAACTAACGGTGCTACAATTAAAGCAAACAGACAGCCTTCAGAATGGGAAATTTTTTGCATGTTATGATTCCAACACAGGTCTGATAACTAGAATCTACAAAGAACTCAAACGAATCAATAAAAGAATAATCACATTTCTATGTGGGCAAGAGACTTGAACAGATACTTTTCTGAAGATGACTGATGAATGACCTACAAACCCATGGAACATTGCTCAGCATCATTAATCATCAGAGAAATGCAAATTGAAACCACTTTGAGATATCCCCAAACTCCCATAAGATTAGCCCACTTCACAATGTCCAAAACTGCAGATGTTGTCATGAATGTGAGGAGAAGGAAACACTTCTCCACTGCTGGTGGTATTGCAAAATAATGCAATCTTTATGGAAAGAAGTATGGAGAATCCTCAAGGAACTAAAAGTTGACTTTGCATTTGATCCCACAATTCCATTACTAGCTATCTACGCAAAAGAACAAAAATTATTTTAACACAAAGACATTTGCACAAGAATGTTTATTGCCACCCAATTCATAATAGCCAAGTTATGGAAGCAGCCCAACTGCCCATCAACCCATGAATGGATGAACATATTGTAGTATATATATTCTGCATAATACTATTCAGCCACAAAAAATGACAGAGACTTTATATTTTTTATGTTTACGTGGATGGAGTTGGAACATTTTCTTCTTAGTAAAGTATCTCAATAATGGGGAAAAAATTATCCAACGCATTCAATACTATTTTGAATCCAACATATAAATACTTACACACTCATACGAATGACAAAACACAAATAGTCTAGCAAGGGGTAGGGTATTGGAGGGACAGAGGAGTGGAAGGGGGAGATCAATTGTTGGGAGGAGGGAGAGCATTTGATTTAATCTCTCCTAATGTGCACAATGCAAGGGTATATTTCAAAATAACTAAGAGTAAATTTTAAATTTCTTACCACAAAAAAAAAACATGTCAGGTGATGGTTATGTTAATCAGTTTCATTTAAGCATTCCACATTGTATATCAAATAATCACATTGTACCCCATAAATGTATACAGTTATGATTTTAATTAAAAATTAAATAAAATTTTAACAATTTTAAAAATTAAAAAGAATAATTTAAGAATTTTGAAAATGAAAGGATTCTACTAGAAGTATAAACTAGACTGCTGAGTTGTTATGAGAATGAGAGTGGTTGTGAATAAAATCATGCAAACATAATTACCAGGGGCATATCTGGCATATTTATCCCCGCTTAAAGAACAAACTGTTTCCAAGCACTTTGAAGCATCTATTTATATACAAATCCATTTATATACAAATTTCTGATGAGAAATAATTCACAAATCATTACACTAGCTCCCAGAGGTCCTTTACTTGGCAATTACTTTGTTAGACTGTTTAATCTTGCTGTAGCTCCATGACTCTAATAAACTTGCCTTCAGATGTTTTATAATCTCTTAAAGATATTTTAATTAAAAAGATTATGCTGGCCCCAAATTAGACTAAATTAACAAGATCTTGCTTTACTACATTTTTGTTCATTAACCTCTGCCAAGGCTCTTGACAATGAATACCCATCTCTAGCTGCACTGTGGCCTCTTTTCCCACTCAGTGAGTGTGAGAAACTGTTTTTCCGTGAGTGCCCATGGTGCCAGAGGCAGCCACATGGTCCTCATTAAAAAGGGCCTACTCTTGCTACCCCCACCCCCCGCAGATCTTCTCTTACCTCGGAATCTATTATTCCTCCCTCATCATCCTGGCTGATATTATAAAAATCTTTTTCAGTCTTTTCTTCTCACAGGCCTAACACTTGGTTTTGGAGTAGCTTAGATAGGCATAGAAAACAATTCAGAAAATGACTGTATTCTCAAAAAGCAACTGTAGAGTTTCTAGGTCAGACTACTTCAAAATTCAGTCCAAAAATCACCTGTGTCAGTAATACCGAGGATATTTGTTTACAATTTCCAATTCTTTAACCAGGCACAGGGGCTCATGGCTATGATCCTAGCACCCTGGGAGGTTGAAGTGGGAGGATCAGTTAAGGCCAGGAGTTTAAGACCAGTCTGAACAATATAGTCAGTTCCGGTCTCCACCAAAAATACAGTAGAAGAAACTTAACCAGTTGTGGTGGTATGTACCTATAATCTTAATTTCTCAGAAGTCTGAGTCAGGAAGATCACTTTAGTCAAGGACTTTTAGACTGCAGTTGGATATGATCATGGACTTCCCTCATGCCTGGGCAACAAAACAAGACTTTGTCTGAAAAATAAATAAATAAATAAATTCAGGTTCTTAGAAGCAACTTCTAGAACTATTGAATTAGAAATTTTTGGCAAGGTGCTAGGAAGCAGAGTTTTTACATATTCCTCAGGTGATTCTGACACACACTAAAGAATAAGTATCATGGTAAATCTATGTTACTAAAAGCAGGATAGCCCACAATAGAATGCAGAAAAAAGAGGATTGGGAAAACTTCTGAAATAGCTAATTCTAATATTCGTAATGTCAAGGTAGACATCTCAGGACTCACAAAAGTTGCACTCATAAGGTATGTCAGATATAGTTTCTTATAAAAGATAATAATTATTGCATATTTACCATGTGTTAGGTATTTTACTATGTATTTCATAGCTGAAACTATACCAAATAACTCACTTCATCTTTTACCAGGTTTACCCCATTGATTTTTCTCAACAACCTTGTGAAGTAGGAAATATCATTATTCTCTTTTTCTGGATGAGAAAACTGAAATCCACAGAAGTTAACTGAATTACTGAATGTTGAGTACCTAAGAGAAGTATAAGAACCTGGAAGTCCATCATCTGCGAACTCCCGAAAAGCAATGAGAAAACCGGCTTTGACTCTGTGTTCCAAATGCCAAAGATTGTGACCGAGGTTGGATTGAAGTGAGATGCAGCTAAGGCTGTTGTTGAATGAAAAGGAGTGGAGCAGGAGGCTTCTGAGGACCCTAAACTCTATGAGGCCTTAGGACCCACCCTGTCCACCCTACAGGTTTCAGGCTCAAACACTTGCATCCTCAAAATCCCTTTCTTACCTTCTCTCTCAATGCTTTTATGACTCCCCAAATCAATACCTTTTACATTTATTTAGTACTTCTACATGTAGATTTCAGTCAGGGTCCTGGCTATGAAGAAACCTTTATTTGGCTCAACTGAGGAAATTTTTCCCCTTACAAATATTCTCTGTCTTTATCTCCCTGACTGTTTTCTCTCCTAGGTATGTAAAACTAATGTAATAAACTAATTCAACATGAAATCTATGTTAACCAGCATGATGAAAGTATTTCAAATTGTATATGAAAACACTACACTGTACCCCATGTTTGCATTAATGTGTACAGCTATCATTTAATAAAAAAAAGAAAAAAATAAATAAACTAACTCAACTAAAGATGTTATGGCTAATAAAAACATATTTAACCTTTTCCTATGAATATGGGGGTCTTTGAAACTATTGATCAGAAAAATGACTAATGGTGGATTTCAGACATTGTTGTAGCCACTAATGTGGGTGATTTTCTGCCCAGATGATGGGGCAAAGCCCCTCTATAAGGTATAATCTACACTGCAAAACTAGTAACACATAATTTACTTTCAAAGTTGAAAGGTTGTCCATCTGTGAGGTTCAAAATAGTATAAAATGATTTGAGACTGGTTATCATTTTCTGAGCTTTTTCAGAATTAGATGAAATGAGAGTAATGTCTGAAATAATTTGCTCATTTATTTATATTCATTGAATGGTACTCACAATGTCAGTAATTCAGATGTAATGCCTTTCACCTTCCAAGACTTAAATCACCTGATGATGAACTCAAATGAGAAATAATCAATATTAAAAAATGTGAAGTTTGTTGTAAAAACCAAAGCCCATCACTTAAATAACAATTATTGTAGAAACTAATTACATTCATTAGAGACAACAGAAGCAGAACAAAGAAAGCAGGAAAAAGCAGGCAATTCTTTCCTGGCTATGAACTGAAAGGTCCACTTACGTGCTCCCTAACTCTAGCCCACAGCATCTGAAAGATGCATAGATCCTGGAAGAACAAGGTTATGATGTGAGAAAAGGGTGAGTGGTTAGGAAATGTTTCTCTTATTGTCATCTTTTGGCTCCCCCAATCTTAAAGGTCCTTTTAAAATACTGAATTGCTTGTAAATTAAAAAAAAAGCATGCTGCAAATAAAAAAAAAAAAAGCAAATCTTAATGGTTAAATGTATTGACTACTGTCTGAACTTTCTGGCATTGTCTCATACAAAAACATATCACCATAGCCCTTTAACCTACTTTGGTCTTTTTTTCATAAAGATTACATTATTTTTATTTTTTTCAACTTCTAAAATAAGTGGAGTCCAGCCAAAAATAAGACATGATTAACCAGAATGCTTGCTGCTTTCTTTTCAGAAAAGTTTGAATTTATTTCAGAGGAAAATAAGGCACTACTTGTATAAAGTTTTTGAACTTACATTCTGTTTCAGTTCTGTGAAGAATCTTTATCAGGATGGGGTGTTGCATTTTGTCAACTGCATCTTCTGAGTCTATTAAAATGATTATGCTGTTTGAGAACTTTGTTCTACTGACATGATATATTATATTAATCGCTTATTGGATGTTAAACCAATCTTGCATTCCTAGGACAAATTTCACTTGTCATGGTATATAACCTTTTTTACATGTTTTAGATTTGGTTAGCTAATATGTTACAAGGAGATCATGTAGACAGAGTGAGGGGTCAGATTTTGCTCCATCTTTGGATAGGAGTAGGTGCCACAACATAAGTGCCAAGTACTATTATTATTATCATCACTGTTATTTTAAAGGAGTAAATTCAATAACACATTTTATCTGTTACACACCATATTTTATACACAAACCATATAACCTGACATAAATTACATTAATCTCATTTAATCACTAAAATAACCCTTTACCATAGTTGTTCACTTCCCCAGTTTTAGGTAAAGAAACAGGTACAGAAATGTTGATTAGCCTAGGAAGTTTCTGAAAGCAAGAAAAATTGGATGAGGCCATGCTAAAGCCATATCCAGGATAATAATACATGGCAGATACCTAGATGCAATACAGTTAAAATATCCCTTATTGGTTTGGCATACTGGTTGATCATTTGGGTTGTAAAACCACACCGTCTGGCTCAAATACAACCTCAACCACTTATAAATGCTATAATCTTAGACAAATTACTTAATCTTTCTGATCCCCAGTCCCCTAATCTGTAAAATACAGATATGTGACTATCTGCTTTATAGAGATGGTATACCATCTCTATACCATATTTTAATAAAATCATATACATAGATATATATGTATATATTTAATTACAATCATATATATGTATCATATATATGTATATATGTATCATATATATATATTTATAATCATGTTTTAATACAATCATATACACACACAGATATATAAAGCCAGACACATAGCATTCTGAAAAGCTTAACTATTACAATTTATAAATGAGAAAAATACATACCTGATGTGCTGTTATTTTCTCAGGCAATTATCTTTCCAGGCATATTTTTTAGGCTAGAATCATAACATGTTTACACTGCACACGATGCTGACACACATAGCCCACTCAAAGTAAAACATGTGGTTTGAATGTTTTTTCTCTAATAATAGCAATGGATTTGCAGGAAACCATCCTCATTGCCTCATATAATCTAAACGAGGTTTCCTTTTGCCAGATCACCAGCCAGAATAAAGAGAGTTTACCTTGTCTTTTAAAAGCTTGACCTCCTAAATAAAATATGTATAGTAATCATTATAAGCTATGGATACAGATAAACAAATGTATATCCAGTTAATTCTACTTAGACCTTCTGTTTTAAGAGCCATTCCTGGAAATTTAGCTTCTCATTAAATATCAGTCCTCATTGATGGCATTTTATCAGAAGTAAAACACTTGTTTTGAAGACAGAATCAGAAAATATGTAATAAACTAAAAATTCCTGGATTAAAACATCATATTTATTTTTAAATTATTATTTTATTAATTCAAATACACACAGATCATGAAAATATTCATGCATATGTGGGTTACAATGTGCTGATTTTTTAAAATACAATTTGACATGGTTACATTAAACCAATCAACATAGCTTTCACCTCATTTACTTGATTATTGTGCCAAAACATCTATGTTCTACACTTAACAGATTTGACTTGTACCTTGTCATATGCTCCATAGGTGTGGTCCCACCTTTTACCCTCCCTCTGTCAAACCTGCCCCCTCCCCTCCTTTCCCATTCCATCTCTCTCCTTCATCCTGGGCTGTAGTTGTTTTCTATCTTTCATAAGAAAGTGTAAGTAAATATAAGTAGGTTTCATAGAAGTGATGCTGAGCCTGTTTTGTTATTATTGAGAAAAATTCTATCATTCATTTATTTATCATGTTTTTACAACAGATTTTCTCCATAGTGCAAGAAATGCAGAGTGGTAGGGGAAAAAGTGAGCCTTTCAACCATCTATGATTATAAATGCTATTTAAAATCCTGATGAAAATACGATGTTTTACATGTTTTTATTTTTTAATTTTTTTATTAAGTCAAATGCACATAAATCATAAATATATTCATGCATATGTGGGGTACAATGTGCTGATTTTTTTATACAATCTGGCGAAACCAATCAACATGGCTTTCACCTCATTTACTTGATTATTGTACCAAAATAATAAAAACATGTAAAACTCATGTAAAACATTATATTTTCATCAGGATTTTAAATAGCATTTATAATCATAGATGTTTGAAAGGCTCACTTTTTTCCCCACCACTCTGCATTTCTTGCACTTTTAGTGGAGAAAATCTGTTGTAAAAGGATGATAAATGAATGATAGAATTTTTCTCAATAATAACAAAACAGGCTTGGCACCTGTAGCTCAAGTGGCTAAGGCCAGCCACATACACCAGAGCTGGAGGGTTCGAATCAAGCCCACACCTGCCAAACAACAATGACAACTACAACCAAAAAATGGCTGGGAGTTGTGGTGAGCAACTGTGGTCCCAGCTACTTGGGAGTTTGAGGTAAGAAAATCGCTTAAGCCCAGGAGTTGGAGGTTGCTGTGAGCTGTGATGCTACTCTACTCAGGGGGACAGCTTGAGGGTCTGTCTCAAAATAATAATAATAATAATAATAACAAAACAATAGTCAATAAAAAGTCTCATTAGACAGTAACACTCTACTAGATTGCTTTTAAAAGTATTTATTATGAATGATTCTTGAGGAGGAAAATTAAACCATGTTGTCAGTGTTATCACTAAATAAGCAACAGATTTCTAATCTATTTTATTTTTTGTAAACTAAGCATATATACACATGGAATAATTTTCACTAAAATGTTAGTAACCAGCTTGGCACCAGTAGCTCAAGTGGCTAAGGCACCAGCCACGTAACCAGAGCTGGTGGGTTTGAATCCAATCTGGGCCAGCCAAACAGTAATGACAACTACAACCATAAAATAGGTGGGTCTTCTGGCCAGTGCCTGTAGTCCCAGCTACCTGAGAGACTCACGCAAGAAAATCACCTAAGCCCAGGAGTTGGAAGTTGCTGTGAGTTGTGATGCTTAGGCACTCTACCCAGGGTGACAGCTTAAGCTCTGTCTAAAAAAAAAAAAATTAAGTAATGTGGTTGAAATTTCTCATTTACATATTCCATTATTTCTACTTTTACCAGGACCTGTGTGATTTCTGGGTTTGTCAATAATTGGGTTCTTTCTAATTTCAGACCTTTCCATAAAGTCACCCTCAAATAATGTCCTATACTACAACTTTTGCTGGCTCTACAAAATTATAAAAAGAAAAGAGGAGGGTAGACAGGAAAGAGGGAGAGATTCTGATTGCATTTAATAAGGCTTATAGATAAAAAATAAGTGCATTTGTCAATTGGCAAGAAAGGTATCTCTAAAATTCATAGGAAAAATTATATCTCTGCTTCAAGCAATGAAAAAAAGATGTCCTAAGTATAATGAATGAGTTTGAAAATAAATGAGTTTTTAAAAAATATTACAGTTTATTGAACAAATTAAAATATTAATTAAAACCAATCAAAACAAGCTTTTATTAAACTCTTTAAAATAATTCTTTCATGTACTTAAAATGTTTATTATTATTATTATTATTTAGTAATCATGGAAAAAGTTTTTTATACATTTTCCCAGTGTTTGCCAGTTTAAAAATGTACTCCTTTAGTGCTTTTAGGCCCTGATACACAGAGATATTTCATATCTCTACTATATATCATTTTCACTGTTACCTGGCTACAAAACCACTATTGAACTACCATATTTACTATACTAGTGGCAAAGAAATTAATTTGCACTGAAAAATAACCATTTTAGCCAATGTAAGATGAAATTTTGGAGCTTAATGAGTATAAGACATTAAAGAGATATAAATAACAAGAATGCGAACTTACCATTAGGAAGAGTTTTCATTTTTGGTATTCTGTAGATTTTCAAGTTTCAAGAGAGAGAAAAAGATCTATGAGATGTGTAGAAGAATGCATACCAAGAAAGGACAAACACATTTCAACCCTTCTCTTTTTTTTTTTTTTTTTTTGTGAAAGAGCCTCAAGCTGTCCCCCTGGGTAGAGTGCTGTGGCATCACAGCTCACAGGAACCTCCAACTCCTGGGCTCAAGCGAGTCTCCTGCCTCCGCCTCCCAAGTAGCTGGGACCACAGGCACCCGCCACAATGCCCGGCTATT
>CAUYTI010007027.1:0-33426 GCA_963575145.1 Galago senegalensis | reverse complement strand
CAAACATGGGGTACAGTGTAGTGTTTTCATATACATTTTGAAATACTTTCATCAAGCTGCTTCACATAAATTTCATGTCATTTGCATAGTCATTGTGTCAAAACATTTATATTCTAGGGGAGAAGGGCGGCTGGGTGGTGGGAGGGTGACCGGAAAGATCACCTACATTTCTGTCTAACAAGGGTACAAGTGAACTATTCATTTGCTTTTTTAGTTGACGGTTCGTCATAGTTGTCTCCCTAGATAAATGCACATGCCTTCATTTGGTTCTTTTGAATGGGGACAACATACTTCACTGCATCATGTTTGCAGCCAGTATCTTACTGGGCATCCAGCTTGGAAACATTTGCCTGTGTTCAGGTCCCTTTGCCTGTGTCCATGTTTCCGAGCCCTGTAAGTAGGGGGTTCCTAGTCAGTCTCTGTAGCAGAAGGAATGCAGGAAGGAAAGAGCAGAAAAGCTGATGTCAGACTGTAGATGACCCTCGGAGGAAGTTTAGGAAGACACGTTCTTAGGTTTCCATTTCTTCCCACTGTTCCTACACTGCACTGCGGAACGTTACTAGAGAGCAATGCTTTCTCCCTGGAGTTGAAGGTCAAACACCAAAGCCTCTGTGGCTCATTTATAGATGTGATACAGAATGGACCTTTGCTCGAGGATGAAAACAGAACAGGGTCAGACAGTGCTGCACAATTCTGAGTCTGTAGCCATTCATGGTAAGAGAGGGGAGAGGAGTGCTCTTGTGTAAAGCCTTAAACGCAACAAGGGGAAAGGACGTCCCACGGTGAAATGAGTGAGGAGAAAGGGGGCCTTCCGTGGCCACAAACCGTACCAATACAACATAATGCCTGGTTGTTGTCATTGTCATCATGCCATGTAGCCAACGCACATTACCTTGGCCATTAATTTAAGATAGGAGAAAAGACAGGAATAAGTGTGTGAGCATTAAAGAAACTGTCTGGAAGCCCAAGTGTCTCTAAGATCGCTTTCAAGACCTCCATGAGGCCTTTCTTATGTGCGACTGTATAATTATTTCTACCACGGTAAACATTGGGATTGTAATAATTCTAAATTAATCCACTCTTCTCATTCTATCCTGTTCCCCCAGGTAATGACTGTAAAAACCTGGGGATGACTCATTATATGAAAATAGCACAGCCCCAGGGAGAGGCAGGTGCCAGGCAGTGGGTTTGGCATTTGTGTGTGTTCAGCAGATACAGTTAGCCCTCCTATCTGCAGGGTCAATAGACTCGGATTTAACCAATTGAAAATAAAAAATATTTGGGGAAAAACAAAAAAGTAACAATGAAACAAAAAAAAATGCAAATTTTAAAATACAACAACCATGTACATAGCATTTACATTGTATTTGGTATTATAAATAGTCTGGGGATGATTTAAAATGCACAAAAATATGTGCATAGGTTATATGAAATTATTGGATAGTTTTCTGTAGGGGATTTGAGCAGCTGAGGGTTTCGGTGTCCTGGGTGGGTGGCATGGGACCAGCCCCCTCCAGACACGGAGGAGTGACTGTTATTCCCTTCTGTTATTCCCTTATCATGTAGCATATGATGCATTGACTTTCCGTTACAGTGTTTCAGTTACGCAACTTTAAGGGGAGGAGTGAACATCATGCAGGACTTTGCAATGTCTTGTATAGATAAGATTATTGTGTTTTTATCTGTGGGTGGGGTAGTTGTCTCATAGTAAGTGGATGTTTGACTTTGATATTGTCTTTATTGGAGACTAAGTATGGCTCCTGGAGATGTGTATGGATGCCAAGGTGACAGGAGATGGATTTGTGATGGGTAATTTTATATGTCAAATTTGGCTAGACACAGCAAACAGCAGCCTGGACATCACTGTGAAGGTATTTGTTAGATGTGATTAACATTTAAATCTAGGGACTTTGGGTAAAGTAGACTATTCTCCATAGTGTGAGTGGAACTCAACAGTTGAGGCCTTTACAGAGAAGAGACTGAAGGCAGGACAGCCGGCCAGCTACCTTTGGGTGTGAGCCACAACTTAATTCTTACCTGGGTCTCCAGCCTGCCCTGCAGATTCTGAACTTGCCATTCCCCACAATCAAATGATCAAATGATCAAATGAATGAGTTTCTTAACACAAATCAATCTCCCTCCCCTCCTATCTCCCCTCCTCCACCCCCTTTATTCTACTGGTTCTGTTTCTCTGGAAAGCCTTGACTAAATAGAAGTTGGCATCAGTGGCCTAGAAGTTCGAGAAGGATCATCTTTCTGCACACATGCCTGCACACCTTGCCACATTCACAGCCTAAATTTCTTCCTCTGCAAAATCACCATCAACCCTGCCATGAAACTTCCTTGCTATTTACAGAAAGGTCCTGGGAGGGTCCTCCCAGCAAGTGTGTCGGGGGGTGCTGCCTCTCACTTTGGGGATGTTCCATTTTAAAAATTCACACCAGAACATTCCTTAGATACGCACTGTATTGGTCTCCTCTAGCTGCAGTAACCAATTGCTGTGAACTTTAAGACTAAAAAAGCACCCTTTCGTCATCTCACCGTGTTACAGAATACCAGCAGGTGAGGCTGGTTTCTCGGCTTCTTGAATTACAAATCTGAAAGTGGGTGTCCTGGCTGTGCTCCTGTTTCTGGAGGAGCTGGGGGAGCATTCCCTGCACAGCTGTCCCCAATTATGAGCAGAATGCTGCTCCTCCTGGTGGTAAAGTCAATGTCCTGTTTGCCTGCAGTCAGCTCAGGTCACCCTGAGGCCCTAGAGGCCTTCTTCTGTTCCTTGTGTATAATCCCGTACATCTCTGAATTAGCAACTGCAAGTGAGTCTTCTCATGATCCCCCTCGCTCATTTCTCCCAGCTCTTTCTGCCACGTTCAGTGGACTGACTCCTATGCTTTCTTATTCTGCTTCTAAGATCCCATGTGATGTCACTGGACCCGTCCAGACAGTGTAGGACATTCTCCCTATTGTAAGGTCAATTGATTAGCAACCTTCATCTGCAAATTACCTTTGTGGATGTCTTTGGGACACCGCTATTCTCAAAAGCAAATGTCCTTGCTTTTGAGGTCCTTCACTGGGGACAGCCACATGCTTAGATTATTCACCACACTATTTCAAGTCCTAATGGTGACTTGCACAATGGAACCTGGCTTCACGAGCCACAGGACAGTCACAGATGGGAGGTGTCTGAGGCGTGATTCTTGGGCTGACGGTGTCCAGCACGTACATGCCGGTGCACAGAGCCGGTGCTCAGGGGTCAAGTGGATGGATATAAATCAAGGAACAATGAGTGATCTCGTCAGAAAGATCTGCCATCCTTTATTTATCTGTTTATTCCATAATCATATGTTGAAAACCTAACATGTATGACTTTCAATGTTGGAGCCTAGAGACGCAATGATGAGGGGACCAGGGTCCTTTCCCCTCCTGAGCTCACAGTCTGGTGCTCATCATATAAAAAGATGAATAAATGTCTAGTTAAACATGTGTCCTGTGAGGAAGCTGATTTTCGTTGAAAGCTGACCAAAGGGGGCGAGTTGTCTGAGGCTGCCCTCTGTAGACAGGGACTCCAAGGTGGGGTCACTGTACAGGAAGCCTGCTGAGGGGCTGGGGGTCCACACGTGGTGGGAGGGAAGGAGGCAGCAAAGAGAGAAGCTGCGAGCAGGTGCAGGCAGGGCCTCAGCCCATCCCAGAGGACTCTTAAGCCCAAGGGGACATTCAGACTCACCTTAAGCTGCAACTGGGGCCTGGGTTTTACCCCCACCTGCTCTGGCCAGTTACTTGATTCTGTGTGTTACACTGTGTGATGTGCCTCAACCTTTTCTGGAGGCAGGTGTGACGTATGTTTTGAATGATTAGAAAGTGATCACACATCTTAAATACACTTAATATTGTCAAGGATACATTGTATACGCATCATCATTATTGGAAACTCTGCTGTGCTCCGGAAGGAGGGGCACAGCAGACTGACTTTAGTTCTCTTGCCTCGCTCTCCTTAGCTGGGCTGTGAGCTTTCTCCTTCCTGCGGCCTAGCAACACAGCCACACCCGCTCACGCTGCGATGCTCCACCTGCCCCCTGCCTTCAGCATCTGGTCTCTTCGCTCGGAGTGATTTTCTCTTGTATTGAGATGTCATATGAGGAGATACTGAGGAACGAGGATCTTTCCTTTATCTTGGCTGTGGCTATTTCAGTGATACTGACCGTCTCTGTCTGGCAAATAGCCTGCATCCCTACACTGGTCTCTGACACCAGCTGGGTATCCTACACTTCCATTCAATTCATTAAGCAGGGGCAGCTAACATCAGATCCCCCAAATAAAAAGGGCGGCATCCCCATCATGACTGACGTTACTGCAGACAGCAGCAGTGAGTGGGCCCAGGCTGCCTACACTTCCACCTGGCCAGCTACAAAGTCAAGGCCACACATTGGCTCAGGCTCGATGATGTGCTGGAACATCTCACAGAACCAGGAAACTGCTCCACTTAACAAGGAACGTTTGGTTCAGAAGGATGCAAATGAGGACACCCATGTTGAGGTTACGGGTCAAGGTTCCAAAGGATCCCGAGCCTCGAGCATCTGTCCTTATGGTGTTGGGGTCCGTCACCCTCGGGTCCTCCCAGGGGCTCATCTACCCAGAAGCTCTCTGAGCCTCGTCCTCCACATTTTTATCTCAGCTCTTTAACTGAGACACAGTTGTTTCCACCTTTGGCTGCACCTCTGAGCTCAACTTCCAGCCCCCTCTCTTCCCTGAGAGATTGGGGGCTGCAGGGGAGGTCTGAATGTCCCAGGGCTCTAATCACAGGCGTGGTCTCCCCGCCATGCTGGCTCCTCCCTGGGAGTTGTCTAGGGGTCCATCAGGAGTCACCTCATTAGCATAACCAGCTTTGTTTTATGCACTGGAAGGAGGGGGGACTGGGGTGATGATTGGAAGTAGCAGAAAATAACAAGCCCTAAAGGGAAATCTGTTCCCATTAACGTTTAAAAAGCTCAAGGACCTTCCCAGCTTTGGGTCATAGGAACCAAATCTGGGCCAATTGTAGGAACCTTCTCAACACCTGCTGGCATCACTCAGTCACCTCGCTGGCTCATCTTAGTAAAATTGTTTTTTTCCTGGTTATAACAATTATACATGTGGCCGTATCTTTTAAAAATGAAATGTTAAGTGTAAAGGAAGAAAAATTTCCCCCAGTGTCAACACTCAGAGATAGTATGAGGGAGCCCAGAGCCTGCGGAAAGGCCTCCGCCCCTGCAGGCATCCCAGATGGAGACAGCGCTGGTGCTCCACCGTCTGATCAGCCCCTGGGACTGGCCTGATAAGCAGGGAAGGACGGCAAGAAGGACAGGGTCTGGGAGACACAGGTGACACAGCCCAAGCGCTCTTCCTGTTCAAGTCTCAAACGTGCCAAGGCTGCCCTTTGTTGAAGCAGCACTTAATTACTTCCGGCCGCCTCCATGGCCGTGTCCAGAATCTCTCAGATGTTCTCATTAGCTGCGAGGCTGGGACCGCCAGTCCCGACCCAGTGCCACACAGCAGCCATCACCGAGCCATCAGTGCTGCCTCAGGAGCATCATGACGTGACGTGAGTGCTGCCCTCTCACAAATCAGCGGCAGAGAAGGAGGAGGCTGCCGCGGCCGTGTGGGGACTCAGAAACACCAGGCTGGCCTCCTTGTAAAGGAAGGGAAAATGGCCACGCTTTGGACTTGGTTAGCAGGCAGGCGGCTCAAATGTTCACTCTATGTGTGAAATTTTAAAACAATCGTAAGTAAAGCACAGAGATGCATCAGGCTAGACTGAAATCTGTATCCAGCGGAGCGGGTAGGGGCAGATCCTTTCCGTTCTTTACGTCCTCCTTCCTGCTCAGATACATCCTGGGAGGCGGTGGCCCTTGTCCCTCTACCCACATGCCTGATCTGTGCCCCTGATTTTTTCTTAAAACACCCAAGTCCCTCCCCACTGTGGGAATTTTTCAGCAATGTCAGAGACCTCAGGAAGAATGTTGAGGTCTCCGATGCTGCAGTGAATTAAGCTTGCAGCACAATCGATGACTCCCCAAACCTTCTGAGGTATGCAGGGGCCACACCCAGGCAAGTACGCACGGTCTTCTGTTTGAATGCCAAGGTCATGAAGTCAAGGTCACTGTGAGTAGAATCTGCAAAACAGCTCAAGGTCATGGTATTCTGCAGCTTGAAAGTCAACAGAAGGACCTCCACTTCCTTTAAAACAGCTCCCCCCAGAACCCAGACGTGTGTCAGCCTGGGGCCTCCCTGCCTGGGGACAGTGCCGAGAGGCCCAGCTCTCACACAGAATCCCCTGAGGCCTCTTCCTGGTGGGTGGCTGAGCTACACACACCCCCGTCCCCTCATCCTCCTGCAGTGCTGGAGATGGTTCTCTTCTCTCTGGCTACAAGGAACCCCAGCATTTCCCCCCCTGAGGCGTAACTACCTCAGATCTGTGCTCCCTAAAGCTTAAGTCCCAGCATCTCAGAGTGCAAAGACAGCTCACATCTGACCCTGCCACCCGTACATAGCACACTTCCAAGGAAGGGACAGCTAGCTGCCTTCATGAACAGCCTCTTCGGATATATTGTGACGTTGCTTCCAGGCTCATCCTGTTTGCTCTTGACAATTTCCAAGGTCTAGTGTATTTCTAAGCTAATATGTATACCTGGCAACACTGCCATGTGGGTAACTGTATCTGCCATGTTTCAGGTGATGAAACTGACATTCACCAGGTTGTGTCTAGGTGACCAACTGTCCCAGTTTGCCTGGGACGCTCTTGGTTTTACTAGGAAAGTCCTGCATTCTGGGAACTCTGCACACAGTGAACACTAAGACACAACCCTTTCCTCTTAGGCCATACACTGAAGATGTGGCCTGGTTTTCTAGCTGTGCTTTCAGAGCAGCATGGAGTTTGTCATCGTCACTGTTAGGCGCGTCTCCTCCACAGTATCCTGAGCAGGGCCCATCCACCCTCACTGCGGGCCCCTCCTGGCGCCTCTGCTTCTCCTCGGTGGTTTGGGAAGTGGGTGTGGGATTCTCACCATGCTCACCGTCCCTGTGGACATGCTTCTAGATGACTTTAAGGAATAGAAGCCTGGATCCACCAGACCTCAGACTGTTCTCTAGCCTCCCCCTTCCTCCTCCTGGCTAGATAAATATGAAAGCTTTGTTGGTCTGCCCAGGTTCAGAATAATGAGAAGCACTAAAGCTCACGACCACCAAGAGGGGCAAGACCCGCAGCTCAGAGAGGCTCGTGTGCACCTCCCTCCTCACTTGTTACCAAGGGAAAGAAGAGATTATGAGTTTCACCCATGCCAGCTGGCCCTGCCAGCACCAACCCTGAGAGGGAGAACAACAGAGACTGGGAACCGAGAAGCCTGGAGAATGCCCCTGACTTGCTCCAGGGCAGGCCTCCCTGCAGGGAGAGGTGCAGCTGGGGGTGTCTTCAGAGGCCACCCAGCCCTGGGACATTCATGGTAATCTCCTGCACGCTGTGATGGACCCACTGGGCCGTGCTGTCAGCTCTGCGGTGTCTCAGGCATTGGAGAGGAACTGGGCAAGTCCTGAAACATGAAAAAGTTCCCAGACCTGGGGACTCACTGGTCAGAATGACAGGCCCTCCAGTCCTGATGAGACCCCTCACTCCGAGGGCTGCTCCCGCCTCTGCAGACTGTCTGCTCAGCTTCACGGACTCACATGTTAATCCCCCTTCATGTCATTCCCCCGATCGGCAGCAGCAGCCATAGGGCCCAGGCACCAGTGCACCCCACTGAAAGGCAATCCTTTGTTGATTTTCTCTCTCACGGCTACTCTGTGGCAGCCAAGCTGTGAACAACACCGTGGCAATATGGAAGTGAGCAGGTTCAAGGCCATTGGTGGAAAGGAGGAGTGTGTCTCTGGCTGTCTGTCTCTCTCTGTTTTTCTTCCTGTGCATCCTGGTGCCTGGTGGCTCCCCAGGCTGTGAGCCGAGGAAGGGAGCCTGTCTTGTTAGCTGATTGCCAGTACAGATTCCAGGTGCTCCTGTATGCAAATGGGAGCAGCACGGAGCTTGCTCTTTTCACCCTCTTTCCATCCATCCCACCTCTGGCTTCTGCAGAAGAATGAGGTCTGTTACAACTGTACATCAGATAATTTCTGGGGTTTTTCTATCTCACTCCCCGCCCCAGCACCTGGGCAGGGCTGTGGACTACCCGCTGGCTCTTCCAGGGAGGACAGTGCAGGAGTCTGCCCGGCTTTGGCACAGCCCGCTGGCAGCAGCTTCCATTCTGCCCCCACCCCACACTCTTTGGAATTTATCTCTGAGACCCCTTAGATCTGCATCATAAAAAACAAAATGCAAAACAGGCCTAGGGACTTGAGAAAATGATTAAACAGAGAATTGTCTGCTGCAGCGCGATTGTGAATTTTAATAACAGTTTGGCTGGCGGGGCGTGATGAGTGATGTGGGATATTAGCTCCCTGCCAGAGAAGGGTCAGTTTCCACACAGCAGCGGCCGGCTCAGGAGCAGCACCTTCCACGTGCTGTCTGAACGCGAGGAGGGGACCCGCTGCTGTAGCAGGCACATTCTTCCTGCTTCTCCTGGGCATGCATTCTGGGTGGGCAGGGCGGAGATGAGCATCACGGATGGGGAAGGCGGGGAGATTTCCCCAGAGGCCCATCCTGGCAGGGCAGAGATGAGCATCATGGATGGGGAAGGCAGGGAGATTCCCTGGAGGCCCGACCTGGCAGGCCTCTTGATGACACAGGCCGGGATTATTGTGATGGCTAATAGTGGTGGCTGCCAGGGAGAGGCTTCCCCTCTCTCTTACATTATCCTTTCTTCCCCAGACACGCTCAGGGAGTTCGGCTGTCACAGCCTGTGTTCTCCCGGCTCAGGAAATGTAACCCAGAAACAGTGTACCGGACTGAAACATTTTCTTAAAAGGCCCCCAGGTCCCAGGCAGGGCTGGCTTCCTGTGGGGGCAACCTGTGTAGTCCCACAGAGCCCCCTGCTTAGAAAGGACCAGCACTTGAGTTTGAGCACCAAGGCCACAATCTTGGAATTCTTGATAGATTTTGAACAAAGGGGCCAAGATTTTCATTTTACACTGAGCCCTGCAGCCTTTGCCTCCATTTGCAAACCACAAACCGCTAAATCAAGGGAAGCTGAGTCTACAAAGCCAGTGCACAGCCGGGGCGGGAGGGCTGCCGGTGCCCCTGCGTAGGGGCCATCCTGTTCAATACAGGTTGGTTCTTTGCATGATGGAGGTGGGTGCTGCAGCTTTGGGGTGCAGACTGCTCCCCACTTCATAGTTTTCCATTATCCTCTCTGAAAAACTCCCTGGGGGAGGGTGAAACCCCCACGCAGCACCAGTGTAAGGGGCTTCTCTCACTAGTGCCCACGCTTTGTGGAGGGGAAAGGCTCCTGGCGCTGGGTTTGTCATTCCTTTTCTTATTGTTTGAGGTCCTGAAGCCACTAGTATGATCTTGTGTCATCGCCTGCTCAGGCTGCCCTTCACCTCTAACGGCACCCTGACAAACATAAATGGCAAATTAACTTTAGGATAGGTGAGTCAGACACAGCACGGTACTTCATGGAGGCCCTCCGTGTGAGAGTGTGACTGTGGGCTCATCTGTCATAACCTGGCACAGCGAGGGCTTTGGGGGTGGCTGCGTGGGTCTGATACGCTTGGCCGCCTCCAGGCCTCCTCATCTAGCTCTTGTCCGTGTCTATCTTTCCTTCATTTCATAACCAAATAGAATAATCTAGATTATTTTAGTATCAGATCTTTTCTGCTTCCTGATATCTCTCTCTGCAGTAAAAGATGGATCCCTAAAGAAATGCAAGGCGGGGAACAGGGCTGGTACAACTCAGTGCTCTGAGGAGGAATATCTGTTTCAACACAAGAAAACAGGAGAACCCGCTGAACCACAGAGGATGAACCACGTGGGACGAATGTGTCCACATTTCCATGTGTCTCTGGCCTCCAATTCCCTGTGCATCTTACCTGTAATCCTTTTTTGTAACTTTATTCAGATTAATATGAGGATACAATTTTTAGGTTACCTTGTTCTCACTTCTGGGGTAAAGTCCCCTTTGTAGAAGGCCCCTCACCCAGGGGCATGTCACACTGTGTCTTACCCTCACAGTGTGCACATTGGGTGACATCCTGCCTCCCGTCCTCCCTCCTCTGCCATACATCCTCCCCTGATCCCTCTGCATCCCTCTACCCCCAAACTGGACTATATTAGTGGGTTTTTGTTCTTAAGAGCATGTAATTATTTACATATTGATTTCATAGTAGTATGGACTCCATTGGATATTTATTTTTCCATTCTTGCAATACTTTGCTAAGAAGAATGTATTTCAAACTCCATCCAAGCCAGAAAAGGATGGTCATTGACCTTTAACCTTTACATCTTACCTATGATCCTTTTTTCAGAGGTAGCTACATTTAAAGAAAGGTCAAGAACATAGTCTCAGGGGCCATGCCACCTGGGCTTTGTGTCCCGGCTCTGGCATTACCAACTTCATCCCTCCCACCTCCGTTTCCCCAGCTATACAACAGGGATTAGAGGACAACACGTCTTACAGGATTGACAGGTTGGTGTGAAGGAGTTAATGCCCAGAAAGCTCTTGGTGAGTACATGCTATTTACACGTAGGGACTTACTGTCAAACCCATAGAAGAATGGAAGCTTCTGTGTGGGAATCATTATCTTTCAGTGTCAGAACACATCCGTGCAGTGATGGTGCCAAGGTCTCTGTGAATAGTGGAGCAGCCACGCCTCTGCTTCCAAGGTGCTGGGCGAGAGGAGGAATCTCTCTGCCCTCTGCCTGCTGCCCTCAGTCAGAACAAACTAAGCCTCAGAGGGTCGAGGAGCGGGGCTGTCTTCTTTGTCTTCCCTCTGCAGTCCCTGTGAAGATTACACGGGCCCCAGGGGCACAGAGGAAGGGCTGGGGAAGGAAGAAGCGCCTGGCCTCCTGGACTAGAGAGACTTCCATCTCCATGGTCTGCTGTATCTCAGGGTTGACGGGGTGGCCGTGTAGCTGAGGGACCAGGGTGCTGGCCGTTGAGTCCATGCACAGAGAAGGGTAGAAGAGAAAACTCTCCGGCTTCTTTCACAACAGGCAGGATTTTAGACATTTTGAGATTATAGGAGACCTAAAGGTCAGGGTGAGAAAGTGGCAACTTGTAGAGTATTCGGGAGTGAAAATGAGTGTGGCCAAGAGGTCTTGAGGGGCTGTGCCCGAGGCAGTGGGGAAGAGCCCAGCACAGCAATGAACTTCAAACCCAAGGCCTCTGTCTTGGACCTGGTCCACGGGACAGTGCACAGACTCTAAGTGACAGTCAAGGGTGAGTGGTCCTGGCAGGTGCTGCAAGTAGAAACAAAGGCAGTAACAGGACGGAAGTGACTGTGTCCACATGTGTGGTGTTAGTCATCTGTGGGCATTGTGGGCTGGAGGCTCTTAGTCTGAGAATGAGAAAGTCTTTTGTGCATTTGGCCTGTTCTCACTCTGTTCAACTGGGATGTTTCAGTGTTTACCAGTAAACAGCCTGACTGTGTGGTGTTTGCACGATGCCCCCATGTCACTGCCCATCACGTCATAGCAGCACAGCCCTCCTTAAGAGAGGTCGTCTCTACTTCAAGCCACTTGTGTTTAGCTTGAGTACCTAGAGTCACCTGCATTTAGAATTGACTAGACTGATAATTCAACTGAGGATAAGAAACGTTGACTTAGTATCTTTTCTTTTGAGTGACGTCAGCTGGCGTTCATTGGCTATTTTCTGTGGCTACGTAACAGACGCCACCATCTGCCCACAGCTGAGCGTGCATCAGCGTGGTTGGTTCCATCATGGGTCCTCTGAGGGAGATTTTTTTTTGTAGTGTCGTTTTTAATTTGGAAATTCTCTGGCATAGAAATATAAAATGCAAGACATAGCCTTCAAGATGTTCGCCCTAATGGGTATTATTTTAGAAGATGCAATATCTCTGACACTCATTTTCGAAATTACAAAAGCCAATTTTTATAACTATCATAAAACCTTTAAATATAAACTCAAGACATCACTTATTGCCAGTCACTGTTGTGTGACTGTTCACCCATCAATGTTAATTTGTGCAAACAAATTCCTCTTTAGCCATGTTATAGATAAGCCTGGTGTCCACAGTGGAAGGCTGGACTTCCCAAGTGACCTTTCCCCACCATAGGGACTCTCCCCCCCCACCATCTTGGTCTCTATCTCAACACCTCATGTTTCTGATGAAATGTTGTAAAGATAAACAAATTCTCGCAAGGTAACTGTAACAGTTTTCACAGAGGATCAAATATTTTCCTCTCCTTTTCTTAACATCTATTTAAACAGTTGCCTTAGTACAAAACTGCAGAGACATTTCACAATATATCCATTGTCACCAGAATTCTTTTCATTTGTGATTTAACCAGATCTTGTTGGAAACAGTGTTGGTGTTAAGTCATGCCTCAGAGATAGTCCATGGGGGAGCAAAATACACTGATTATGGGGTATTTAAAGAGTTCTTTTTTAATTAAAAAACGTCCACCATCAGCTCAGCGCCTGTGGCTCAAGTGGCTAAGGTGCCAGCCACATACACCTAAGGTGGTGGGTTCGAATCCAGCCTGGGCCTGCCAAACAATGATGGCTGCAACCAAAAAATAGCCAGGCGTTGTGGCGGGCACCTCTGGTGCCAGCTACTTGTGAGGCTGAGGCAGGAGACTCGCTTGAGCCCAGGAGTTGGAGGTTGCTGTGAGCTGTGATGCCATGGCACTCTACTCAGGGTGACAGCTTGAGGCTCTGTCTCAAAAAAACAAAAAACAAACAAACAAAAAATCCCCCATCTTATCTGTACTTACCCAGGTATGTTCCCATCCCCTAGTGCGGATGTTGTGATGACTCTGTGCATTACTTTGAGGAATCTGTTTGTTCCCTTCTGATGTCACTCGTTCTGCACTTTCTGAACTCCAGGAAATGGCAGTGAGGTTCCCAGGGCCCCTCGGCATGTGAGAGTGGGGGTGCACCCTTCACACTCCTCCTCCCTGGCAGAGGCAACCCTCCTGCTGGCGCGTCTGAGCAGGGGGAAGGGTGAGAAGGATTTTCTGAGTCCCACCTGTTCTGGAGAACCCCTTAAATGTCTGTATATAGATGACATTCTCACACTCAGACACACTTCTGATTTTCCTAAGTGAATGAGAGTAACTTTTTTTCAATTTTGTAACTTTAAGATATTTCACATTGAGAAACCTGCCTAGGCATTTTGTTAGATCATAATAACAACCACTCTTGATGGCTTCAGAGAGAAACAGAAAATTCATTTAGAGAGATACACGGCTGTGTCTGGGCATGTGTGTTTCTAGTTAGAATGTGTGTGATATGACTGCAAAGGGGTGACTTCGCTTTTGGTTGAGGATATTCAGAGATGCTTTTCTGGTTCTGAGAATGGCTGTGCTACCTCTTTGAGCTATTTTTTACCAGTGTTTATGAAGCCCCCAGGCCATGACACAAGAAAGTTAGGGATGTTTCCAAGAGCTGAAATGGCTTTTCCTTTAGGACGGGAGCAGCTGGAAGGAAAGTGGCCACAGTGGCAGGTCGGGGGGCTGTCAGGCTCCAATGCTGAGCTGGGGTCGCAGCATGTCACCTGGGGCTCAGGACCATGCAAACCCCGGCTCTCCAGAAGGCTGCTATGATGGTGAATCTCGGGAGGCAAACCACATTCTGCACCTTCCTCCCGCCCCCACGTCAAGACCAGAGCTCCAGGCAGGGAGTCCCAATGTGGGGAGTGGAGAGATGGCTCCACCTGACACCCAGCAGAGGCAATGCCAGACAGAAGGTGTCAGAGGTACAACAGCCTTGAGCAAAGGACACTCCCAGGGATTCACATTTATTTGGGGGATTGGCCCTCATCCTAACAAACTTCCATTAGGTTTGAAGCCTTTGATGCATATCAATATAGATTTCAAACTTATAAATAAATCTTCTAAATTAGATGAGAATTATTGAGGACCCAAAGAGCTTTTGCTTAAGTGAGTTATATATATTAGAAATTACAGTGATGATTTTTTCCTATATAACTGATGATAAAAGCCTATGACATGTTATTATAAATATAACTTTTTTCTTTTTTTTAATTAAATCATAGCTGTGTACATTAATGCAATCATGGAGTACAGTATGGTGTTTTCATATACAATTTGAAATATTTTCATTAAACTGATTAACATAACCTTCATGTCATTTTCTTAGCTATTGTGTAAAGATGTTTATATTCTACTTTTAGAAAGATTCACCTGTACCCTTGTAAGATAAACCATAGAGATAATCCCACCAATCACCCTGCCTCCACTCATCCAAATATACTTTTTAATGAAAAAAATAACTATATTTTCCAAAAAGAATTATTAAAAGCGGGAGGCTTCATTTCACATCTTTGCAAATACCTTGAGTGTCTGGCTTGTGCTGGGCAAAGCACCTATGTCTGTGCTCAGTTGTTTTTGCTTCCAGTACAGGAAACAAATTCAGTTCACACAGAGACGCAGGTGGGAAGGGGAGGCCTTTGAGGCCACTGTGGCAGTGCCTCCTTCAGCTCCACCATGTGGCAAGTGGTGGCTTTTAAAGGTCTGTTGCATGTACGTGCGCAGACCCAGAGGTGACTCTCGGCTTCCATTTCCTACTCTGTGGCTCAGGAGTGGACTCTTGACACATACAGGGCTTGGTAACACCATGTGGTGGTTTTTGGAAAATATCAATTCTCTGAGTTATGTAGCTATCCCAAACATTATGTAAATATTCATTTATACAATGTTTTTTAAATCACATTTTTTTAATACCACCACTAATGTCATTCAAAAATCTTAAGTGTGTGGTGGAGAAAGCAAGTTTTCCAAAATCTGATCATATCTTAAAAACTTGAATTTTATCCTTGGCAAGAAACCCTGTGCAATTAGTTGTCTCTCCTGACATGATGGACTCACTTCATTCCTTTAGAGAAAATGTTCGTCAAATACCCAGACAAAAATAGTTCGTCAGTTTTTCTTTCAAGTAAAAATCTGTCCCATTTTTTTGTGGGGCTGAAACTCAGTCCCCCACCCCCACCCCAGGGCTTTTCCCTGAGTGCCTGCAGGGGGGCGTTGTGTGCCTTGGCCTCTCACTCATATAGAATGTTACAGAGACGTGTCCTCAAGGGGCCAGATGGAAAAAAACAAAAGGTTCCTGCTGCCTTGACGGGTCACGTGGAAGTGAAGCTGGACGCCTGTGTGCGTGTTACTGCTGGGAATGCTGGGGGCGAGGACAAGGGCCACCAGGATGGTGTGGTGACACTGCCTTGGATCACAATAAGGCCTCAGAACATTCACCTGCTACTGCTTTTGCAGTATCAGTTTACAAAGGGAAATAATTTCTTAAAATTATTCTGAAAATAATTGTGATCACGTGGATCCCCGACAAATTCTCAGGACCTGAGGTGTTTGTAAACCATGCCTGAGAACAGCTGGGACAGAAGAACCCAGTGATTATTTCATATGTGTGTATGATAGATAGATAGATAGATAGATAGATAGATAGATAGATAGATAGATAGATTTACACATATATTTTTCCTGTTATACAGACCTCAAGTCTGAGTAACCCCACCAGCTGTCCCTTGCTATGCCCCCTGCACAGGTGCTAGTGGCTTGGTGGCCAGGTACTATTGTCTGGGGAGGGACTCATCTACTACTACTTGTGTGATACTAATGAGGCTGCATAGCATTTGCATAATAATTAAGAGAGATAATAAAATGAGACACCAGTGCTTTTCAATCCTGGCTTGTCTTCTTGCCAGTTGTATGATTTGTGGCTGGTGCCTGAGTGTCTCTGAGCCTCAAGGTTCTGTATCTGTGAGACAGAGATAATGCAAGGTACCTCCTAGGACAGTTCAAAGGTGAATGAAGTTAAAAATCCTCCTGGTGGAGGGGCCTTAGAAAACGAGTTGTAGAAGTCGGCTTGTCCAGACTTGTGGTCTAGTGAATGCAGAGGAGCACAGAAGGGAAGGTGGCCGTCTGATGGCTGGGGGGTCTGGGGCCAGTGGGCGAAGGCGGCTCCATTCCCTCCAGCTTGTGCTGTGTGTGTAAGGGAAGGACGTGGGTCCCTCACTTGTTTTCTCCTTCACAGCTGAGCTGTGACTCTCCTGGGGAGCCTCCTGTAGGTCCCATGCTACTCAAGTACACCCTCATCACTGCACAGCACAAAAATAGCAACTTTTTTTTTTTTTTTGAGACAGAGTCTCAAGCTGTCACCCTAGGTAGAATACCATGGCATCACAGCTCACAGCAACCACAGACTCTTGACCTTAAGCAATTCTCTTGCCTCAGCCTCCCAAGTAGCTGGGACCACAGGCACCCACCACAACACCCAGCTAAATAATGATGTTTCAAAATATAAAGATTGCAAAGTATTGAAGTTTATCACAGCAGAGCCTCCCAGTGTCAAATACCTTTATAATCTATTTATGGAGGAAAACAATTTTAATTAAAACATCAAAAGTGCTCATTTCTCTCTCTTTTTTATATTAAAGCATAGCTGTGTATAATAATGCATTTTTGAGGTATAATGTGTTAGTTTTATATACAATTTGAAATACAACAAACTGGTTAATATAGCCTTCACTGCACTTCCTTAATTATTGTGTTAAGATGCTTATACTCTATGCTTAGTAGCTTTGACATGTACCATTGTAAAATGCACCATAGGTGTGGTCTGACCAATTACCCTTTCTCCACCCATCCTCCCCCTCCTCCTCCCCTCCTCTTCCTCTTTGCCCTTCATCTTGGACTGTAGTTGGGTTATAGCTTTCACATGGAAGTGTGGTTTCATAGTAGGGCTAAGTACATTGGATGCTTTTTATTCCATTCTTGGGATACTTTACTAAGAAGAATATGTTCCAGCTCCATCCACGTAAACATAAAGGAGGTAAAGTCTCCCTCTTTTTTAAGGCTGCATAATATTCCATGGTGTACATATACCACAATTTGTTAATGCATTCATGGGTTGATGGGCACTTGGGCTTCTTCCATGACTTAGCAATTATGAACTGGGCTGCAATAAACATTCTAGTGCAAATATCTTTGTTCTAAAGTGATTTGGGGTCTTCTGGGTATATACCTAGTAGAGGAATTGCAGAATCAAACAGCAGGTCTATTTTTAGATCCCTAAGTGTTCTCCAAACGTCTTTCCAGAAGGAACATGTTAGTTTTCATTCCCACGAGCAGTGCAGAACTGTCTCCTTTTCTCCATATCCACGCCAGCATCTATAGTTTTGGGATTTTGTGATGTGGGCTAATCTTAGTGGAGTTAGATGATATCTCAAGGTCATTTCTCTCTTGAATACCAAATGTCTTAACCTCAAAACCAGGCTCAGGTTATTCTTACAAATACACAGTGTTTTCAGAAGGGAGAGTCGTGAGTGCAGCAGGTATTTTGCTGTGCAGTCCAGTTGGCACTTTTCTTTTACATTTCACTGATTAACTCAGATAGGCGTAGTCACTTTGAGTGAGACTCTTCTGGTTCTTGACCTTGTTTGGAAATACCTGCCCAAGCTTAGTTCATGGAGACGGAAGGTGGCTGGCCACCCACGTGGGCTTCCTCAGTGTGTATGAGTGGTTACATTTTCCCACTGCCTGCTTCCAGGTAATTAAATATCAAGAAATATGCATCTTCTTCTGAGGCATGAAATATGCAGTAATTCTGAAATGATGAAAACCTTCATCGTGGCATTTTGGAGAAAGGGATGTGCGGGGCTCCCTTTAGAAAGTCAGGAGGTCGGTCGTAGAGAGAGATGAGAGAAAGTACGTACTGCGTCCTTCTCCGGCCTCGGAGCAGAACCCAAACTGTGTTCCATCTTTGGACCCAGTGATCTTTGTTTTTCACTTATGGTCACTAACTTTGAAAAATAAGGCAAAGGACATCAAAATCTCATCCGGGAAAAGACACTTGCCATTCCTCTCTGCCTTGGTGGCCCGTGTGTGCCGTCACGTTCTAACAGGGTGGCAGCTCCTAAGGAGAGGTTCAGGTCACTGCTGCCTTCTCCTCCAGGGCGCCTGTGGGGGTGGCCTCCTTCTGTTCCCCTGGGCATTACCTGTGCTGCCGGGAGCATGCACCTGTCGGCCAGGTGCAAAACCTGCTCTCCTGTGTGAACTATTCAGCGACTTCACTTGTGGTTGTGTAAATCCCGTTTTTCAACCCCTGGCAGCTCTCACTTTGGTTTTGTAACTGATTACAGGTTACTGGAAGGTATTGACTATAGATATCCATGTATATGTCTCTGAATCACATAAAGACTCTAAAATAGGTAGACCTTGTCCCCAAAAGCTTTAAAAAGCTTTTGAGGAAGTGATTGATTTCATATAAATTTCATAAAATTAGGCCATGCTCTTGAAAGGAGGTCGGAAGAAACTGTTGCATGTATGTGGGTTATTATAGAAGTTTTAAGATTCACAAAAATCAAGAAATGTAAACTCCACATGGACAGAAACAAGTGAAGCCTTCCCAGTAACACCGACGGTTTCTTCCCTGTTACTTGTTCTATAAAAGGGATATCGGCCTGAAAAGCATTTATATGGCTGAGCCCTTCCCTAGGTAGTCTTGAACACAAAATACCGGTGTTTTTAACAAAAGGAAAAGAGAGGGGCATCTCCACCCTTCTGAAGGGAGGAGTGGGACCCCTTACCTCAGACTTGGCTGGAGAGGGTTTATCTTCCAATACGCTACACCTCGTGGCCAGGAATTTGAGTAGCCCAGGCTAAGGGCCTTGGGGTACCAGACAGAGGCGGTGCTGCTGTAGTCGGACCCAGGGCTTCTGTCTTCAGGGGAGGAGCCTCGGTCCTGAAGCCAGCCTCCTCACACCCTGCAGGGACATCACAAGGTTCCCACAGGCACAAGCCATGATGACAGGGCTACAGGGGCTGCCTCCGGGAGCTTGCTTTCATGGAGAGGAAGTCTGTTCACCTCTGTTGCCCTGAGCCCCTTGTGTTCTAGCTTCTCCTCCCCTCCTACCCTAAATCAGAAAGCTGGAGGTGCCTCCTAGCTTCTAGAAATAATCTGCAGTGACCACCTTCGATGCCTTTTGCAAGGAACCCAAACAAAACCTCCGTAGGTTGAATGGGGTTTTCCTGTGGTCCTCATGTCAGTACCACGTAGAGAGACCCATATACACAGAAAGGTAAGGGCTTAGCAGCTGACAGTGGAAACAGACTTCCTACCATCTCTTTTGGGGCAGCCTCAAAGCGGTTCTGCAGCTATTTTGTCCCTGTGAACCTCGCTGCCCTCCTGCAGCTGGCATGTGACAGGGAGCCCCGTGTGCTCAGGCGGGCTGGAGCAGTGACCCCACAGCGCTGTTCCCTATGTCACCGTGTCTCACACATCCCAGGGCTGGGAAAACACGCCCTAGAAACCCTGATATGCAAAGCAAAGCCAAACATGTAATATATAAAGTAAAAACCACCAAATCCTTAATATAAGTTTCATAAAATAATGTTTTCTATGTTATTTACATTATCTGGAAGGCGGCATGTCTAGGCCTGCCATAATAAATTACCACAGCCGGGTGGCTTAGAACAGCAGGAATTTATTCTCCTGTGATTCCAGAGGCCGCAAATCCGCCCTCCAGGAGTCCCAGGGCCGGCACCTCCAGAGGAGGAGGGAGGAGCCTGTGCCCTGTCTCCCCCTGCTGGTGGCTGCTGGCTGCTGGCAAGCCCAGACGTCTCTCTGCTGGTGGCTGCGTCACCCTATCTGATCCCCATCTTCACCCAGCTCCCTGTGACTCTGTGAATCCTCCTCTGTGTCATATAAGGACACTCCTCGGTGGATGCAGGCCCCACCCTAATCCAATACATTCCCATCTTGATTGTCACTGTACTTATTTATTTATTTATTTGAGATGAGATTTGACTCTGTCACCTTGACTAGAGTTCAGTGGTATCATCGTAGCTCAATGCAACCTCACACTCCTAGGCTTAGGTGATCCTCCTGCCTCAGCCTCCCAAGTAGCTGGGTCTATAGGTGTTGAGACACAATGCCAGGCTAATTTGCTTTTATTTATTTATTTATTCTTTTATTTGTTTGTTTATTATTATTGTTGTTGTAGATAAATATAGGGTCTCACTCTTGCTCAGGCTGGTCTTGAACTCTTGAGCTCAAGCAATCCTCGTACCTCAGTCTCCCTCCCAGAGTGCTAGCATTATAGGTCTGAGGCCCCACTCCTAGCCCCGATCCTTACTTTATTACATCTTCAGAGGGGTAATTACACCCCTTCAGAGGGGTCCTGCTCTCTTCCCTTGAGAAGGGTAAAGATGTAATAAAGACTGTACTTCCAAATAAGGTCACGTTCTGAGATTCTGGGGGTTAGGATTTGACGTATCTTTCAGGTACCACAATTCAACCCACCACAAGGATGGAAATTAAAATGGAAACTATCGATCCCTAGAAAGAATCACTTTATTGCCAAGCACATAAATTCCTCAGCATCGCATATATAACAGAGGCCTCACAAACAGGTGTGTGTTCCGGGGGTGAGAGTGATGGGGAACCAGGTAGAAAGCAGCCTAACACAGAGGGTGCAGAGGGACAGGCCATCATGTCACCGGGAAGGCTGCCCTGCTGGGGCTACAGCGTGGTGACGAAACCCCACAGCTGCTGTCTTAAAGCCATTTCCCAGCAAGGATGGCGCCCTAAGTGTTCAACACAAATGCTATGAGGATTAGGGCTTTTCCAAGCCTTGTTTCATAGTTAAGTATCTTGTCCCTCTGGTATCGTGTTGATTATCTGAGCAATTTAACTTCTTTAGAGTCATTGGGAAAATGGACGAGATTGCTTGGCCTTTAGGAGTCTGTCAGGAAAGAGTCCTTTCAAAGTGGCATTCTCGTTTATGTTTTCAAAAATGTCCACCAGTATTTATTACGTGATCCACAGACACGTCAGGTCTATGAGCAGCAATAGCTTGTCGTCAAACAGTGGTGGACATTCCTAGAGAAGTGTCATTCCCAGGAGGGTCTAGGGCCGTTGCTCTCACCTCCTCCCAGGAGGATGTGCAGGGATCAGTCAGCGCTCTGCTGAGAACCCACAGCCCGCGTGTCTCAGCTCAGGAGCAGTGCCTGTGCCTTGGTAGTGGATCTGCCCTCAAGCCAACCAGACATTCCAGTGGAACTGCTAGATGGGAAGCGTACCCCCTTTTCCCTCTCAGTAGACAGATCCACATGGGAAGCCCCAGGACCACCCCCAGAGGGTTGGGTGGGCTGGAATCAGGACGGAGGGCCACAGGAGCCCTCCTGGGAGAGGCTAGCACTGCCCACACTGGCAGCTCTGCCTGTTCCCACTGGGGACGCTTTGCCCTTCCAACCAGAGCATGGCAGCTGGGCACTGCCTGGCCTCAACAGCCTCTGGTCTGGACAGGACTTGGGAAGACCCTCCCTTGCCAACATCGGCTCTTTCTCCTTCACTTCTCTGACTTCAGCTCCCTTCAGATTGAGCTCTTCCTTCTCCAGGTTCCTTGAAGTCCTCAGTCCAGTCATAGCCAAATCCTGCTGCTCTGAGACCCATCTGTGCCCTTCTATGAAGATTTGCAAATTGGGAGTCTTGTGTTTCTTTGAGCATCAGAAGGTTGTTGCCATGGAAACCACCTACACACATAAGACACAAATGAGTCTCCTGAGCTGCACCTGTGACCACCTGAGAGCCCAGGGAGCCCTGGCTGTGAATCCCTGCTGCCTCAGCTCTGTGATTCCTGGAGCTCTCATTTGTGTCCTGTTATAGATGAGAAGCCAAAGAAATAGGAAGATCCACATCCTGTTAGACTGTTAGATATATAAATTAAAATAAATGGCATTGAACTAACGTATCATGTGCAGTTTCACCTTTCAATATGGGAGACAAGAAGAAAAAAGGAAGCCTTTACTCCTGAAGGTAGAGTGCAGGAGCTGAGATGCAGTTTTAGGGAAGACTATTGTAGAAGTGTGACAGCGTGTTCTAAAGAGGCAAGGTGAGGGTGCTGGTCATCACATGGCCAGCCGGGGCCGAGCTACCAGGAACCTGGGACACTGCCATGGCTGGGTGAGCCCTCTTGGTTCCCACCCACAGTTTACCTCCACGTGGGTAAGCCAGGTGTGCACTGGAAACGACTGGCTGCCCGGAATAGAGCAGCAGCCCACCTGTGATGAGCGCGCAAGTTAGAGCAGCCACACGGGAGAAGCTGCTGCCCCGGAATAGAGCAGCAGCCCACCTGTGATGAGCGCGCAGGTTAGAGCAGCCACATGGGGAGAAGCTGCTGCCCCGGAATAGAGCAGCAGCCCACCTGTGATGAGTGTGCAGGTTAGAGCAGCCACACGGGGGAGAAGCTGCTGCCCCGGAATAAAGCAGCAGCCCACCTGTGATGAGCGCGCAGGTTAGAGCAGCCACACGGGGAGAAGCTGCTGTCCCCACAGCAGCCCCCGACCACACAGCCCTGACAGCCCCTGGGAAGTGGAGGCAGGGGTCACCTGACGTAGCATGCTGGTGTTGGTCATCATGATGGCCAGGGATGCAGTGGCTCACGCCTGTAATCCCAGCACTCTGGGAGGCCAACGTGGGTGTGTCACTTTAGCTCAGGAGTTTGAGACCAGCCTGAGCAATAGCAAGACCCCATCTCTAAAAGAAAAACATAGTCAGGCATTGTGGCAGGCGCCTGTGGTCCTGGCTACTCAGGAGGCTGAGGAAGGAAGATTTTTGGAACCAAGTAATTTGAGGTTGCTGTGAGCTAGGCTGACGCCATAGTACTCTAGCCTGGACAACAGAGTGAGACTCTGTCTCAAAAATTAAAAAAAAAAAAAAATTAGGGCCAGGGACATTTATCTGGATGTGAAGGAAATATTTCCTGATAAATATAAGTACACCTGTAAAAGTATTTGATATAAAAATACAGCAAATCCGGTGTGTGTTTGTGTTGTTACTGGTAAGTATAGGTTCCCATTCCCACCTTGGTAGCCTCTAGGAGGCTACCCCTGGCTGCTGGTCTGTGGGGAGGCTGCTGACCAGGGCGCAGGCACCTCGTCTGCCCAAACCCCACTCTTCCAGCAGCACCAGCCTCAGCCTGCCCTGTGTTATCTGGTCTGCTAGCACAGTCCCACTGGATATGTCTCTGAACCGCCGGCTGAGAAAACCCTGTGCCATTAGGGGAAGAAGGCAGGCAGGTAACTCTGACAGGGAAATAAAGCCATGGTCAATCGGGGACTGAGGACTGAGCCCCATATTTGCTGGATCAATGCTCCATGGGCTGCAGTGGAAATCTCCTGCAGATGGAATTGTTCTATAAGAAAAAAATTAAGAATAAAAGCAAGGTATTTCACTGAATCTCTGTAAGATTTCATGGTACAAGACCATTGCTCCGTACCCGTGGTGCAGAGAAGGCCTCCTGCCCCGTAAAGAACTCTGAAGAGCCTCGGTACCTGGGAGCCTCCAAAGAACAGCACCTTCCCCTCAGAGAATCCACCGCTGCCCTGGAGTGGACACTGTAGGCACAGGGCACTGCTTCTCAGAGAAGGGGAACAACGATGTGTCCAGGAAATGCACATGCACACCCAAAAGTGACACAATTTTTATTTCAAGTGAGATGGAATTCCAGGGAGAAAGTGTAATCTAAACAGAGAAGATGGTCCCATATTGTCCAGATAGACAGACAGTAGGAAGACCCATATTGTCCAGATAGACAGACGGTAGGAAGACTTCGTACACTGGCCATTGCATCCCAACAAGCAAGTCTGCTCGAATGCAAGGAGAGAGACAGACGCCCAGGGCTTTCGGTACACGCCACTCAACCTTCACAGATCAAGTAGACTAAAACAGAAAGATGGGCACAGAGGACTTCAGGCATTTAATTAGGGAAGTTAAAAGACTAGCAGAATATCAAAGACTATAGACAAATTTCGTTTCAAACTAAAGAAACCTGCAGGCTACATTCTTTGACTATGACATATGAAAAATAAGCTGCCTGGCTTCTGCTTAGAGCTCTGAAGTAGCATCCCTGAGTCACGTTCAGCCCGAGCAGTGTGGCCTCATTGCTGCCCCCACTCAGCAGGCACGTGCAGGAGAGCTGCAGGGAAGCCCCACAGGAGCCCCACGTGGTCCTCTGTGGTCCTATCTGCCTTGAACACCCTTCCTCCTTTGTAGTAAAAAAATAAGTTTCAGAATTTCAGTCTCCCACAACTAAATACATATGCACATACTTGTGTAGAAGCTACTATGGAACAGCAGTCTGGGTCTACACAATTACAACTTAATGTTAGACCTCAAGGAATCCGACAGGGAATGAGGGAGGGAAAGTAAGAAGTAGACGAAAATGCCTAGTGGGCAAAACACGGGTTGGAAAGTAAGTACGCCGTCACTTCCAGGGAAAATGCCGCTGGGCTCAGTGTGTGGTCAGCACCCTCAGGCCTAAGCACCACGGTCTGTGCACAGGACATGCCCCTGCCTGATTCATAGCTGGATATGTCTGTATGCCTGAAAATACACTGCCTTGCTACACATTTAGTGAACATAGCATAAGTTAAAAGAAAGCAAATATAATGCCACATGCTAGCAAAAACGTGGCAGAACTGGATCTCGCTCACAGTGCTGGTGGGTAGTAAGGTGGTGCAGACACTCTGGAAAACTGTTTGGCAGTTTTTTATATGTGGATCATTACAAAAGTTTTGACATACACAGAGAACACATACTCTGTTTGATAATTACAGAGAAGTAAAATCTGCGCGGACAGAAATAGATGACGCCTTCATAGCAGCACTGATGAGCTGAGCAAGGTGAAACTTGCACAGGCGAATCAGAGAGGACGCTGTTTGACAGTGTTTCTTGGAGGTGAAATAATGGACCATAACACGGTCTGTCTCAAAACTTTCGTAGTAACCTAGATAAAACTCAGCATGTACTTATCACATGGTCTAGCAATCCTACTCGTGGGCATAAGAGAAATAAGAATTACTATTCACCAAAAAAACTCTGTACGAGAATGTTACGGCAGCTTTATCAATAATAGCCAAATTCTTTGAGAAACCCAAATGCTCTTCAACAGGCAAATGGTGGGAAGATCACTGCTCCATCCACAGGTTGGCCTGGGACTACCTGGCAATAAAAAGCAGTGAGCAGCTCAGCGCCTGTGGCTCAAGCGGCTAAGGCGCCAGCCACATACACCTGAGTTGGTGGGTTTGAATCCAGCCTGGGCCCTCCAAACAACAATGATGGCTGCAACCAAAAAATAGCCAGGCATTACGGCTGGTGCCTGTAGTCTCAGCTACTTGGGAGGCAGAAGCAGGAGACTCTCTTGAGCTCAGGAGTTGGAGGTTGCTGTGAGCTGTGATGCCAGCTCAGAAAAAAAAAAAAAAAAAAAGCAGTGAGCTATTGTTGTATACCATACCCTGGATGGACCCAAAGGGCATTATGCATAGTCAAAAAGGTCGTATTTATTTTATAAAACACTCACAAATGACCAAACTGCAGAGTTAGAGGATAAGTGGCGTCCAGGGGACTGGGACAAGGAGAGCAGGGTGCAGCTAGGACAGGGAGGGGCCAGGACAAGGAGAGCAGGGTGCAGATAGGACAGGAAGGGACAGGAAGTCCTCTGTGCAGGTGCAGCAGTTCTGCATTGGCCTGAGGAGCAGGTATGTGTGTGGGTGATGGGACAGAGTCAAACGCAGAGACAGTCAGACCTACAGACGCACAGGCATCCTGATGAACCAGGCAAGAACCAGAGAAGGCGCAGAGTCTGGCTGATGATGTCAGCTGGGAATGTTCTGGTGTTAGTTTCCTGGCTGTGATACTGTCCCGCAGCTATAGATGGTGGCTCCGTGTGCGAGGCATACCAGTGAAGGACTCTGCCACTTTTCCAACTTCCTGTGCGTCTGTATTCCAAAATTTTAGTTTCTTTTTAAAGTAATGTCAATAAAATTCGCACGTGCAGCGAATCTGACCCATACATTAGAATGTTGTGGAAGTTTAGAGAAGAGAATTCACCTTGGGAAAGTGCTGTCAGGGAGGGCTTCCTGGAGGAGACAGAACTTGATCTTGATATGGAAGGGCGAGGTACACTGTGGAGTGGAGGAAGGCAAACCTGTGCCTGCCAGCCAGCCCAGAGAAGGGAAAATCATGTTCCCAGACCACAAAATACGGAGTTGGGGTGGGGGAGGTGACAGAATGTGCCAAGTGCGTCCCGGTGCTGTGGCGAGATGCCTACATACAGACAGAGGTAGCTGGTGGCCGGAGACAGACTGCGGCAAGATGATAAAATATCCTCAATCTTAAACTGTGGGAGTTGAGTTTAACTTGTAGGCCGTAAGAAGCCATCACAAATAACAAATGAGAGAACCCCAGGCCTGCAGGAGCGTGTTTGGAAGCTGCATCTGGCAGGGGATAGGGTCTGGGATATGGGATAAGCTGGAGCGGAGGGAGGGAATGGGGTGGGACAGGAGGGCAGGAGCACAGTCCGGCCTGGACGTCCTGGTGAAGGCTGGCACTGCGGTGCTGGGTGTGGGATGAGAGAGGACAGGGCTGATGTGAACAATGCAATGAACTTTGACTGACCAGGTCACTCACTGCCTTTGGGACCTGGAATCCATCTGAGGTTGAGCCCAGGACACAGGAACAGGGAGAGGGAGAGAGTTGGGGAGAAAGGTGCCACATTCTGTTTTGCCCATGGTGACACGAGAGGATGGTGAGCCTTCCAGAGGGAACGTGAGGCCGACTTCCAGTGACGGGAGCCCACGGATCAGGAGAGGGTGGTCGGGGCTTATGAGAACTCGTGGAAACACCCCAAGCAAATCGGACCAGCCAGGGTACTGCTCCCCACTGCACCCATGTTCTTCTCTTCTTGGCATCTTGCTCCAAGCCTGTCACTGTGCTAGACAGGACTGGGTTGGCCACATCCCCTGCATCCTCTCACCCTGCTCTGCTGATGCCTTAGCAACCTCCTGCCTCCCACTGTTGCCCATAGCAACCAGCAGGGAAGGTCCCTGTCAGAAGAGGGGAAAATTGCTTATTCTCCATGTGGCTCCCAGCAGCCTCTCTGAAGCCCCAGGACCTCGCCCCTACAATTAATCCTGATTGCAAGTTCTGAAAATAGTGCCCCTCACTTAGCTGCCAGCTCCCTGCTCTGAGGGCTTCCAAAAAGAGACCACAATAGCTCACACCTTTCCCTGAGGCCTTCTCCCCTAGTTGGAGGCAGAGGGATGTTTCATATCACCATCAAAAGATTTTAGGTCTTCCTTGAGGATAGGGTCAACTGTTTTAGGGTTTTTATTTAAATTATTATTTCAAAAAAATTAGGTGGTACAAGTGTTGTTGTTTTTTTTTTTTAATGGATAGATTGTGTCCTGCTGAAGTCGGAGCTGCCAGTGAACCAGTCACCAAAATACTGCACATCACACATAGTGAGCAGATTGTTATACGCCACCCTCACCTTCTCCTCTTAGCTTTCAATGTCCATTACATCACTCTAGGACCATGTGTAGCTCTTACTGATAAGTGAAAACATATGGTATTTGTTTGTCTGTTCCTGAAATACTTCCCTTAGAATAATGGGCCCCAGTCTCATCTCAGCTGCTGTAAAAGACGTTATCTCACTCCTTTTGATGGCTGAGTAGTACTCCACAGTGTGTGTGTGTGTGTCTGTGTGTGTGTCTGTGTGTGTGTGTGTGTGCGCGTGCCACATTTTCTTTTTTAAATTTTTTATTAAATCATAACTGTGTATACTGATGCATTTATGGGGTTCAGTGTACTGATTTGATATACAATGTGAAATGTTTACATCAAACCGATTAACACATCCATCACCTCCCTTACTTATTTGTTGTGGTAAGACCATTATACTCTTTTCTTAATAGTTTTGAAATGTACCATTGCATTCTACACTGATTGGCACTGAGGTTGGTGTCCCATCTTTGCAATTGTGAATTGTGCTGCAGTGAACATTTGGGTGCTGGTGTCTTTGTTACACAATGACTCCTTTGCCTACGGGAACCCCCCCAGCAGTGGCATTGCTGGATTGAATGGTAGGTCTGCCTTTCGTTCTTTGAGGAATCTCCATACTGCTTCCCATAGTAGTTGTACCGAAGCCATAAAAACGCTAGAAGAAATAGGAACAGCTCTGCTAGACATTGGCCTAGACAAAGAATTTATGGATAAGGCTCCAAAAGCAAACACAGCAACAATAAGAATAACTAAACGGGACTATACTTAAACCAAAAACTTTCTGTATAACAAAGGCAGCAGCCTACAGAATGGAAGAGAATATTCCCAGACTTTATATCTGGCAAAGAACTAATATCCAGTATTACAAGGAGCTCAAAGAAATCAACAAAACCCCCCAAGTAACCCCATCTAAAAGTGGGCAAAGATAGGAACAGAATCTTCTATAAGAAGATAGGCAATGGCCAGCAAATATATGAAAGAATTCTCAACAAAATGAATTACCAGGGAAATGCAAATTCAACACACGGCATGTTCGATTTTTAATGAGGGGTAAGAAGAGGACGATGTGGGGCACATGGGGACACAGCTGCCTGTCCTTACTCCACCTCATCACCCAAGGCAGGGTCACGTGGGGCTGAGCTGGACCGTCCTGCAGAGAACAGTCACGCCAGGGAGCCTTTCTGCCTGTCCTCATCTTCCTCCGACGGTCCTTCCCGAGTGGGCTGGAGAGGAAGTGCTGCTTTTCAGCCCACCTGTTCCCTGCAGGATGAGAAGCCCTGACCCTGTCGGAACAGGAGGGTACACAGCACTTCAGAACCTTTGGGAAAAATGTCTGTGAAAGCAGCAGCTCACTCATGATGCTACGCACCCAACAGAAAACCTTTTAATGTTTTCTGCCATTTGCTTCAACAATGGAACTGTGGCCTGATTTAGCCCCAAAACATAATCTCACGAATCTTCCGTCAGAGCTGAAAGGCATTTCCATAAACCTTTGTAGGTTTGTAGACGTGATGCTGCTCAAGTTTGAATCAGGAGATCTGTTAGTAGGAATTTATTCCTCCAGCCATTATTTTATATTATTTTGTCAGAAACAAAACAGTTTTGTTTTTCTGCTTATGAAGATGATAAGTACTTACTATATGAGATTCAGATAAATCAGAAAGAAATAAAGCAGGAAGTTAATATTGCCTGTTGCTTGGCCGCCATTAACATCTTTACTATCTTTTAAGAGATTATAATTTGTATTTCTCTATATAGATACAGAGATTTACTTATACATAAAAGAAGGGCTGAGGGAGAGAGAAATTTATAAACATACTGAATAAAAAGAATGACTATGCTGTGTAGGCCTTTTTCTTTAATTGATGATATATTACAGACATTATTGTGGGCTGAATTCTGCACCACCTCCCCATTCACATGTGGAAGCCCTAACTCCCAGTGTGGCTGCATTTGGAGACAGGACGGCTCAAAGGAGTAGGGTGCCTGTCTCATATGTGGGAGGTGGCGGGTTCAAACCCAGCCCTGGCCAAAAACTGAGAAAACAAATAAAAAAAAAACCGAAGAAGTATTTAAGGTCACATTGGTGATAATGGTGGGGTCCTAATCTAGTCTGACTGAAGTCCTTGAGACTCAGACACACACAGAGGAAAACACAGGGAGGCCACAGAGAGAAGACAGCGTGGGCAAGCCAAGGAGAGAGGCCCCGGAATAAGCCGACTGTCCACACCTTGACCTTGGACTTCTGGTCTATATAACTTAGATGATAAATTCCTGTTGAATAGCTCCCCAGTCTGTGGTATTTTGTTACAGCAGCCCCAGAAAACTAATGTAGGCATCTTTATGAGGCCTTAAATATACTGTCCAGTGTTTTTAATGGCTGAATATTATTCCTTTCATAGATATGTAAATACTTCTTGAATGTTTGAATATTCATGTTGTGCTTGAAGATTCCTGCTCTCAGTAAGCTTGCACTGAGCCCTCTCACCCGTAGGCTGTGTACAAATAGCTCATCGGTTTCTTAGGAACCGCGGAGTCAGAAGATGTGCACGGGCAACACCGTCGTTTGCATGCGGCCAAATTGGCTTCACAAAGGCTGTGCAGACCATTTCCATCTGCAGGATTTCAGTGTCAGTGTCCCCCGCTCCCCCCAGCTGGGCACTCTCAGTATTTAGCCTGCTCTACAAGAGTGAGCAAAGCGAACATTTTATTTCATAACAAAAAAGTTGAGTGTCCTAGTATTTTATTATTGAAATTTCTATTTCATTTTAAAATTGACCTCTCCGTATTCTTTCTCATTGATTTCTGAGATGTTTTATTTTCTTAACATTTAAAAATTCCAGTTAAAGCATAGTAGCCCTTTATTTGCCATGTTACAATATTTTTTCCAGTTTTTCATTTTTCTTTTAACTTTGTTTTGTTTATTGCCATGCAGGATTTTTTCAAGGATATGTCAATCTGCAGAGCTTCCCCTTATAGCTCCTGTCCTGAGGATCACTCACACAATGCCTTTCTTTCTCTGAAAGCATTCTCCTTAATTTCTTTTGAATATTTTTTGTGACTCTTAGGGGAAAAGCAAAGGCTAGGGGTGTTTGTTACACATATTTGAATTTTTTTAAATAAAAGCAGAGTTTACATTTCTTTGAAATAATACACCCAAATAACCACGTGCAATTGGCTCAGGAGACACCGTTGATGCTGGAGTTGCCCATCTTTCTGTGCCAGGGGACTCGACGGGTGGTCCCCAGACCAGTAGCATCACTGTGTCCTCAGAGCTTGTCAGATATGCAAACTCTCGGGCCCCTCCCTCGACCCAGTGGATCAGCCACTCAGGTAGGGCCAAGCCATCTGTGCTTTAACGCGCCCTCAGGGGACTCTGAGGACCTCTGCTCTGGCCGCCCCAGACAGAGCTGCCTCTGTGACCCTGACCTACAAAGTTCCCCACCCCATCCCTGTCATCAGAGACATGCCTGCTCAGATGACGGCATTCTATTTGCTATTCACCCAGGCTCCACACAGACTCGCTCATGTGTTCAAGCTGTAGTGACCTGTGTGCATTGACATCACTTATTCTTAGAACTGGATGGAGCACAGGAAGAGGGATCTAGTTAGAGCACAGGCCGAACATTGTTCCAGAGCTCACGATTCCCTTCCCTTTGGGCATCCAAGACTCTCTGAGAGGAAGCAGGTGCAGCTGCCAGTGCCAAGTATGGGCAAGATGCTTCCACGTTGAATACAAAAGGTCGGATGAGGTCAATCTCCAGTGTGGGTCACATAGTTGTTCTCCAAAAGGGATGGAGAGAACGATACTACAGTTGTTCTTTGTAAGAAACTAGGTGATGCTGGCTTGGTGCCCGTTGCTCAGTGGTTGGGGCATGGGCCACATACACCAGGACTGGCAGGTTTGAATCCAGCCCAGGCCTGCTAAACAACAATGACAACTACGAGAACAACAACAACCTGTAGTGGCGGGTGCCTGTAGTCCCAACTACTTGGGAGGCTGAGGCAAGAAATTTGCTTAAGCCCAAGAGTTGGAGGTTGCTGTGAGCTGACACCACAGCACTCTACCAAAGATGACATAGTGAGACTTTTGTCTCAAAAAACAAAAACAGAGAGAAACTAGGTGATACTATTAAACATTATTTAATGTCCTTGAATATTTTGAAACATATTTAAATAATTCCTGTGCCTATGTGTGTAAGGGGAACTGTGCAATGTAGTTATCTATCCATAAAGACAAAGAGCAGGGTATTGGTGATGGCTGTTACTACCTTCCCAGATCGTGTCTGGGGCCAGTCAGCGCATCACCTGATGCTGTGAGACCCTGGACTTGTCAGAGGGCTCCTTTACAGGGGCGGTGAATGGAAACCGCACAGTCCTGGCTGGCACTATTGGGCAGTGCTCATTTGCCTTGGAACTGAATCTTCCTAGCAGGTTTCTGCTTCGTTTAGAGCCGTCAATCCCTCAATTAGTGGCCGCCTGCCTCCCCTGGGAGGGCCTGTTACACATGTCGCTTCACAAGCCTCTGAAATCTAAAAACCCCTGAGAGCTGCTGGGTCATAAAATATCTCCTGATTAGCAGAGCTGTTTGCTGACAATTCCTCGCTCCTTTCTGCATCTTCCTTCTGAAAGATGCAGCAACTGACATGAACAGCAGCCACAGAAGAGATGCCGCCCGCCAATAGTTACATCAAAAATGTTCCTGCAGATGTGCCTGCGTCTGCTTACTGATTTCAGTCCTGGATACAGGGCTCGTAAGCCCCATCACAAAGGCAGGAGCACAGGCTGTCTGTCTGTGTGTGTGTGTGTGTCAGAGAGAGAGAGAGAGTGTGTACACACAAGCACACACACACTGGCGCATCCTGGTATTTACTCAAAAGCAGAGAGGCAACTTCCACCCCTTCCCATCATTTATGCCGCCACTCCGTACGTGCCGAGAATTTCCTCCACTCTGAATTGTGAAAGGAAAGACCGCCGGTTCTGGCTTCCATGGGAGAGCTGGAAGGCCTGTTTCTCGTTCTTGTAGAAAAGGTCTCCGAACCACTGGTGTTATTTCCTACCTCCAAGCCTCCCTGAGTTAGCCCTTTGGCAAACCTGTGAAAACAGGGTAAGATTATAGAAAGCATCAGAAAATATTGGTATTTTCCTTTCTAAGAAAGGTCTAAATGAGAGGGAAATGTACAATTGTATATTTTCTACTAACCATCATAAAAATACACCTCATGTCAGCTACAAAACTTAGGAGGAAGATTTTGAGATAATTCAAATGCTTCAGTGGCCCAGGAATTGCCCTTGGTGCTTCCAGTACACACACACTCACACACAGACATAAGCACACATTCACACACATGGTGCACACTCACACATCACTCCTTAACAGAATGCACACACAAGCACACAGCGTGCACCTGCTCACACAGGCGTACTCATGCACACAGGTGTGCACACACAGGGCCCTTCCATCAATCTGGAGCAATAATCTCTTAGAAAATACCAAAACTCTCTTGAAAAATAAATACATCCTGTCCCCCATCCTTCGTATCAAGTTAACAGCACTTAGTATTTAAAACAGCCCTCTTTCCCTTTTTCCCTTTCACCTGTGTTGTCAATTCTCTGGGTGTTGGGATGGATACAACCATCATGTTAGGTACCAAATTCATTAACATTTCGTTTAGAACCTACAAAAATGAAACCTACTTTTAAGCATGTTCAGCTTTATAAAAACCACACTATGTATTTATTTTTGTATTAAATCATAGCTGTGTACATTAATACTATCGTGGGGTACAGAGTGCTGTTTCTATATACAATTTGAAATACTTTCATCCAACTGGTTAACATAGCCTTCATGTCATTTTCTTAGTTATTGTATTTAGACATTTATATTCTACATTTAGAGAGATTCACATGTACCCTTATAGGATGAACCATAGGCGTGATCCCACCAATCACCCTCCCTCCACCCATCCTCCCC
>CAUYTI010007026.1:0-14046 GCA_963575145.1 Galago senegalensis | reverse complement strand
GCTGGGACCACAAGTGCCCGCCACAACGCCTGGCTATTTTTTGGTTTCAGCCGTCATTGTTGTTTGGCGGGTCCGGGCTGGGGATTCGAACCCGCCACCTTAGGTGTACATGGCTGGCGCCTTAGCCGGTTGAGCTATAGGTGCCGAGCCTCAAACATTAATCTTTGTGAAAACCAATCTTACCTGGAAGCAAAGGTATGACAAAAAAAAGTTAAAGCATTTTTTTGTAATACCCAAAAGTTTACCCCCTGAAGTTTCCCAAGAGAGACTACTGAAGAAAGGTACAAGAATTGACTGGAAAGGGAACCAGGATCGGGGGGTAGGATCCAGGAAAGAAACAATTTTCATTTTATATTCACTCTCACCTGTCTGTCGTCCGGTGTCATGTGCTTATTCAAACAACTAACCAATCAAAAAAGTAAAATTAAGGTTCGGCGCCTGCAGCTCAAGCGGCTAAGGTGCCAGCCACATACACCTAAGGTGGCAGGTTCGAATTCAGCCCAGGCCCTGCCAAACAACAATGACGGCTGCAACCAAAAAATAGCCGGGCATTGTGGCTGGCGCCTGTGGTCCTAGCTACTTGAGAGGCTGAGGCAGGAGATGCACTTGAGCCCAAGAGTTGGAGGTTGCTGTGAGCTGTGATGCAACGGCACTCTACCCAGGGGGACAGCTTGAGGTTCTGTCTCAAAAAAAAAAAAAAAGCAAAATTAAATATTCTGGACTAATTTAGCATTCACCTAGCTACTTCACACTCAGTGGTAATTCTTCATTAAACAATGGTGATTTGGAACCAATAGTATGGCCCTTGCCTCTTCTAACCAATAAGACACTCAGCACCCAAAGTGGGCAGCTTTCAGAGGATGAAGCCAACTTGCTGAGAATTGGACTCTAAAAATAAGCATTCTGCACATTTCTTTTAGCCTCTTCTTTCTCTCCATAAAGGACTCCACAGATGGCTTCTTTACATCATGCTCTCAAATGACTAGCTGATAAATATTCATACTTATGGAAATTATACATACTCCAAACCCCCAGCCAATTAACATTTGTATTTTCTGTATCTCAGGGGTGGTGCCCTTTGTTCGTGGGACTGGTCCTCCATAAGAAGCACACTAACATGCATGTGCACACACACATACACATACTCCCCAGGACACCAGATTTTGCCTCTTCATGACCGATTTGCCTAGGCCAGTTATATTTTGCCCCTAAGGGGACAGTTGGCTACATCTGGAGACATTTTGGGTCATTACAACAGGGGCAGAGGGATGAGTAGCATCTGGTGGGTAGGGGCAGGGATGCTACTAAACATCGTACAAAGCCCAGAGCAGCACCCACCAACAAGTACCATCCAGCACAAACATCAGTAATGCACTGGCCCAGGGCAACACACGGGGAGGCTGAAACAGGGCTGGGAGATAGATCACATGGAAGGGAAACAAGAGCAAACTGGAATGTGTCAGAAAAAAAAACTCAACAGGGATGGCAGAGGTTCTATTAGTCTGCTGTCTCATTTCTTATTCAAATTAATACCCCCTTTTTTTTCTTTTTGTAGAGACAGAGCCTCACTTTATCACCCTCGGTAGAGTGCTGTGGCATCACAACTCACAGCAACCTCCAACTTCTGGGCTTAGGTGATTCTCTTGCCTCAGCCTCCTGAGTAGCTGGGACTACAGGCGCCCACCACAATGCCCGACTATTTTTTTGTAGCAGATGGGCCAGGGCCGGGTTTGAACCTGCCACCCTCGGTATAAGGGGCTGAGCCATATACCACTGAGCCAAAGGCGCTGTGCCCTAATACCAAATTTTTTAAGGATATACATTTAAAAAGTTAAGCTGCCTTTCAGTCTTCAAGCTGAACTTGGACAAACATTTTAGTCAAATTTTATTTAAAATTTGAAATACTCCCTTTCACTTGTTTCCTGGTTAATGCTCAATTATGTTTTATCTCCTATATTTGGCAAATTAAATTCCTCTAAACATTAATGCCATTTATGAATTTGATTAAATTCCCTTATGCATTTCAAACTACAGATTAAATATGATGCTTCCAAGCATTTCAAACTCCATAGAGAAACTCCAGACGAGCCATACTCTAAAGGCTATTAAAGTCCACCCTCACTGTCTATACCTTCCTCTTTCCCTACACCTTTGTGTAGGGGGACACACACTGCTGGGGCTGCAAGTGGTCCCCACCCTTGGCTGGATCCTTGACCTCTGTGCCTGTCTCACCTGTAAAGTGACAGTGACAGTACCTACTCATAGGGAGGCTATGAGGATTTTTGTTTTTAGAGACAAGAGTCTCACTTCATTGCCCTCAGTCAAGTGCCGTAAAGTCACAGCTCACAGCAACCTCTAACTCCCAGACTTAGGCTATTCTCTTGCCTCAGTCTTCTGAGTAGCTGGGACCACAGGCGCTGGCCACAATGCCTGGCTTTTTTTGTTGTTGTTGCAGTTTGGCTGGGGCTGGGTTTGAACCCACCACCCTCGGTATATGTGGCTGGCGCCTTACCCACTGAGCCACAGGTGTGAGGATTTAAATGTGATTTGTGTGGACAGCCCCCACACCAACACAAGGCAAAATGATCTGGCTGTTGTGTAACAATCCCTTCTCACTTGTGGTTTTGGTTTTTTTTTTTGTGACAGAGCCTCTAAGCCAGAGGTCCTCAAACTTTTTAAACAGGGGGCCAATTCACTGTCCCTCAGACCACTGGAGGGCTGGACTGTGGGCCCCAGGAGGAGTTGGCTGCTAAGCAGGACAGGCAGCAGTGACAAAAACACCCGGTGGGCGGGATAAATGTCCTAGGCCGTAGTTTGAGGACATCTGCTGGCTGTTGCCGTGTGTAGAGTGCTGTGGTGTCACAGCTCATGGCAATCTCCAACTCCTGGGCTTAAGCAATTCTCTTGCCTCAGCCTCCCAAGTAGCTGGGACTACAGGTGCCCACCACAGCGCCTAGCTATTTTTTGGTTGTAATTGTCATTGTTTGGCAGGCCTGGGCTGGATTCAAACCCACAGCTCTGGTGTATGTCGCTGGTGCCTTAGCCGCTTGAGCTACAGGCACCGGAGCCATGTTTTTGTTTTTTAGACAGTCTTACTCTGGAGTGAGTCCACCCTGGGATTGAGTGCCATAGTGTCACAGCTCATAGCAACCTCAAACTCTTGGGCTCAAGCAATCCTCTTGCCTCAGCCTCGTAAGTAGCTGGGACTACAGGCGCTCACCACAATGCTCAGCTAGTTCTTTTTATGTATTTTGAGACAGGGTCTCATTATTTTGCCCTTGATAGTGTGCTGTGGCATACAGCTCATAGCAACCTCAACCTCTTGGGCTAAGTGATCTTGCCTCAGCCTCTCAAGTAGTTGAGACTCAGGCACCTGCCAAAATGCCTGGCTATTTTTTTTTTTGTTGTAGTTGCCATTGTTGTTTAGCAGGCCCAGGCTGGGTTCAAACCTGGCAGCCCCAGTGTATGTGGCTACTATTGAGCTACAGGCACCGAGCCAAGTGTTTTTTATTTTTTGGGAGACTGGGTCACTCTTGCTGAGGCTGGTCTGGAACTCCTGAGCTCAGGCAATCCACCTGCCTCGTAAGCCACCAGCCCAGCATACTTGTGTGTTCTTTCCCATCCATTCCCAATTCCGTGAATTCCCAGTCTATTGGCAGGAGATGACTAGACTCCTTGGCAAGTCACTATTTTCCAGCCATGAGCCCCAGAGCTAGGTGCTAGTATGAGATAGCCACTGCCCTGTCCCACCTCCTCACACCCCAGCACTGGGTACTGGCTTCACCAGACCAGAATGTTTTCTGTCAGCTCTCTAAAGATGCTCACCACCTGGTGTCAGCTTAAGGGTCAGTGACCTCCTAAGGGGGCCCTGTGACCTTTGCTGGCACTTACAGCTCATGTGAAGTTTTCTTCCCAACTGCTGTGATGAGCAGAAATCTTTTTTTTTTTTTTGTAGAGACAGAGTCTCACTTTGTCACTCTCAGTAGAGTGCCATCACGCAGCTCACAGCAACCTCCAACTCCTGGGCTTAGGTGATTCTCTTGCCTCAGCCTCCTGAATAGCTGGGACTACAGGCACCTGCCACAACTCCCTGCTATTTTTTGTTGTTATTGTTGTTGAACCCGCCACCCTCAGTATATGGGGCTGGCATCCTATCCCCTGAGCCACAAGTGCCACCCGATGAGCAGAAATCCTAACTGCTCATCTGGTTACTCCCTCCACCGTCAGGATGATTCCTGAGTGAGCATCACTGCAAAAGGCATGTGGCTCAGCACTGGACACCTTGCCGCTGCTTATTAAACACCCACGGAATAAATGAATACTGAATAAAGGTGCCAATTCCACAAAAACCTTAAACTAAAAGGACTTTCACAGCTCATGAGTGAAGTATATTCTTCACTTGAAAACTGGGGAAGGATCAAGGCCTGAATACAGCAATACAGCAAGCACTTGATAGTGATAGTCATAGTTGGTGCTCAATATTATGATCATTGCCTGCATGTTTCCACTTTTTAAATTTTTTTTTTAAAGGAGTCTCATTTTGTTGCCCTGGGTAGAGTGCCATGGTGTCAGCTCACAGCAACCTCCAACTCTCTCTCTCTTTTTTTTTTTTTTTAAGACAGAGCCTCAAGCTATCCCCCTGGGTAGAGTGCTCTGGCATCACAGCTCACAGCAACCTCCAACTCCTGGGCTCAAGCGAGTCTCCTGCCTCAGACTCCCAAGTAGCTGGGACCACAAGCACCTGCTACCTTAGGTGTATTGGCTGGCGCCTTAGCCACTTGAGCCACAGGCACCGAGCCACAACCTCCAACTCTTGGTGGCCTCAAATGATTCTCTTGCCTCAGCCTCTTTAGTAGCTGGGACTACAGGCACCTGCCAAAATGCCCAGCTAGTTTTAGAGATGAGGTCTTGCTTTGGGGCTCAGGCTGTTCTCAAACTCACAAACTCAGGTAATCCACCCACCTCTGCCTCCCAGAGTGCTAGGATTACAGGAGTGAGCCACCGCGCCCTGCTAAAGATTTTTATGACAGATACTTGCTTTGTCACCTAGGCTAGAGTGCAGGAGTGTCAACCATAGCTTACTACAATGTCCAAGAGCTGGAGAAGGCTCAAGTGATCCTCCTGCCTCGGCCTCCAGAACATCTGGGACTACATATGTGCACCACAACTGGCTTATCTGTTCTCCCTCCATAAAAAGCTCAAATTCTGGGGTGGTGACTGAGGCTCAAAGGAGTGGGGTACCCAGAAGTGGCGGGTTCAAACCCAGCCTTGGCCCCAAACTGCAAAACAACAAAGCTCAAATTCTGCACTAGCAGATTGAACAGCTGCTATTAGCCATGCTCCACCCCAGGAATAGATTGATTAGGGAGCCCTGGAGCCCCAAGTCTCTCAGCATTCCTGGCTGCCCTTAGCTTTGTGGCCTCTTTCAGGAAGATGATCCATGACTCTGGACCACTGTGAGAGAGCCTACGCCTGAAGCACTAACGCTGGGTCCATTTTCTGCCCTAAAAGAGTGCTATATGCATCTTTTCCTCACCGTGAAATGCCTTCTCTGATTCACTTTGTTGTTTTTTTTTTTTGGCCAGGGCTGGGTTTGAACCTGCCACCTCCAGCATGGGGCTGGCATCCTACACTTTTGAGCCACAGGCGCCACCCCTCTAATTCACTTTTAAAATGATGACACAATGTGGCGGGCACCTGTATCCCAGCTACTTGGAAGGCTGAGGCAAGAGAATCACCTAAGCCCAAGAGCTGGAGTTTGCTGTGAGCTGTGATGCCATGGCACTCTACCAAGGGTGACAAAGTGAGACTCTGTCTCTTGAAAAAAAAAAAAATTGATGACACAAGAGCAAGGTGACTCACGCCTGTAATCCTAACACTCTGGGAGGCTGAGGCAGATGGATTGCTCGAGCTTATGAGTTCCAGACCATTGAGAGCAAGAGCGAGACCCCATCTCCAAAAACTAGCCAAGCATTTGCTTGGCGCCCATAGCTCAGTGGTTAGGGCACTGGCCACATACACTAGGGCTGGTGGGTTTGAACTTGGACTGGACCAGGGCTGCTAAACAAAAACAACAACAACAAAAATAGCTGTGTGTTGTGGTGGATGCCTGTAGTTCCGCTACTTAGGAGGCTGAGGCAAGAGAATCACTTAAGCCCAGGAGTTGGAGGTTGCTATGAGCTGTGATGCCACAGCAATCTACCAAGGGCGACATAGTGAGACTCTGTCACACACACACAAAAAAACAAAAACAAAAAACCCAGCTGGGCACTGTGACGGGCACCTGTAGTCCTAGATACTCAGGAGGCTAAGATAAGTGAATGCCTTAAGTCCAGGAGTTTGAGGTTGCTATGAGCTATAATACCATGGCACTCTACCCAGGGCAACAAAGTGAAACTCTTGTCTCAAAAAATAAATAAATAGGCTCGGCGCCTATAGCTCAACCGGCTAAGGCCCCAGCCACGTACACCTAAGGTGGCGGGTTCAAATCCCCAGCCCGGACCCGCCAAACAACAACGGCTGCAACCAAAAAATGGCCAGGCGTTGTGGCGGGCGCCTGTGGTCCCAGCTACTTGGGAGGCGGAGGTAAGAGACTCGCCTGAGCCCAGGAGTTGGAGGTTGCTGTGAGCTGTAATGCCACGGCACTCTAGCCAGGGGGACAGCTTGAGGCTCTGTCTCAAAAAAATAAATAAATAAATAAATAAATAAATGACACAGAATGTCTATCCCTCATCCCCAAATGGGAAGCCCTCTGTGTGAGTCTGGTGGGACTGATACAGCTCAACGGGGGCTTCAAATTCAGACAAAGAAAGCACCATGGGAGGAGCATATTTATTTGTTTAATTTATTTAAGAATCTTACAAAAACAAACAAAAAAACCCAAAAACAAAAAACACAACAAAACTAAGTACAGAATTTGTTATGTTTCATGGTTGATCATTTTTACTTGCAAGAGTAAACCTTGCTAAATGCAGCCAATACATTTTTATTGCATCAGACCAACTTTTATTAGTACATATCAAAATGGCTGGAACAATCAATTCTGGACACTTGGTACTATGTTCCCAGGAAGGCTGAACGAAGCAGTGCAGTATCATTAGAACAGTGCGTGCCCTTCACACACTGATGGACGATTCCAAACAGAGTAGCAATATAAAAGGAAATTTTAAAAAAAGAGAATGAAATAAAAATACACGGAAAGTTTACATCCACCTTTGTTTTAAATTGTCTTTGGATTCCATCAGATGTTGTTGTCTCAAGATGCACCATGTCAGATGAGTAAAGGAGGAAGATCTATACCTACATATAAAAGTATCCTCTGCTCAGAGGAGGTAGAACCTGGCAAAAGTTTTATTGCAGAGATACCATGTACCTCTTCCCACCTCTCATGGTTGATGATAGAAACAAGTGGTTATTTAAAAATAACATCAGTAGTTTGCAAATTCAGTATAAACCATGAACAGGATGACTTTTTTCCTGGTAGCGGTGAGACAGCAATGTGATACGTAGAAAAAAAGCTCTCTCTGCCCCATAAAGTGGAAGTCAGAAAGAAGGCTCAAGCTTCTTTACCCTCTTCAGTGCCACAAATATTGTCATAGAAAGAAAGGCCCTGAGTGTTCACTGGCCAGCAACATCTGCTCAGGTACTAATGGGCTTCAGGGCAGGGTACTAGATTAAGGGCCCAGCAGTGAACAGCCAGGCAAGCCCTCAACAAGGGGCCTACGGAGTAACTTTCACCTTGAAGGAGGCCTAAATTCTGAGTATTAAAAAGAACCAACTTTCCCAGGCTTCCTCCCTTGCTCAGCTCTTGCACTAAACGGCATTCTTCACTGATCTGTGCCCTGTCACACTGCTCGGGCCAAGAGGCCACTGCTGCAAATCAAACGGTTCCATTTCTCTGTGGGGCACCAGAGGAAGAACACTGGGCAAGGAGGGCTTCAACAGAGGATTCACAGGGAGGCAATCTGTGACAGGCCCCGATTCATGAGATTTAGTTCCCAAGACTTATCCAAATGCAGACAGCTTTTAGATTCTCAACAAGTCTAGTCTATCAAGTTGAATAGTAATGAATGAAAATATACATGAACGAAAGGCTCAAGAAATGCTCACAACAATCCTTCCCAAAAGTTAGAGGAACATTTTCTTAATGGCAAAACCCAATGTGTGTCTCCCAGGTTAGATGATAAATACCATCATTCTCATGTACCACTCCTGAGTCTTCTCTAATAATTAAAAATGCCTCAATCTAGGTATGCAGCTGGTACAGTCAAGATGGATGGATTCCCCCAGTACAAGTAGGGTGGAGAGCAGCAGTGCCTCAAGGCCTCCACAGGCTGGCCCTTCAGTGGGCACCTGCCTTATGCCTTCTGGCAGAAGTCAACCTGGGAGCCAAATGCTTAGGGAGCCTCCACAGCAGCTGTGTTGCTCTCTTTTGGAGGACAACTGTTCCTTAATATATATTCTCTAAAGTCACCTGTCACTAATGCACCAAGCCTGTCTCCCACCTCTATACAGGGTCCATAAAGTTTGTGTGCAATTTACTATGTTAAATTATTTAAAATTGCACACGAATTTTATAAGCCTCAATGGGTTCTAACAGAGCAGGTGTTACATGTGTTCATTACAAAGCAAATTTCTGCTTATTTGTAGGTTAAAAGAATAAGCCCAACTTCTTAAATAAACATAAAAATCTGCAGAAGGCCATAAACCCGTTTCAAATCTACAAGACTTCCCTGTCAGGTGAAAGCCAAAGATGAGGGGAGGGATTTGGTGCAAACTTGGAAAACCATAAGGGTAGGAGCAAGTTGGGTTTACTGCGCTCAGAGCCAATTTGATCCCAAACGCACTGAAGAAGTTAGAGGAGCTTAAAAAAGTTTTAGGAAGCAATTTTTTTTTTAATGTGAAAACGTCAGGCTCACTATAGCTTCCAAAGACCAACATAAATGAGCATAAACTGGTCATACAATGACAGCAAGCATCAGAAATGGCACTCAAGTGCTTTCCCTCAATACAATGCATTGCACACAATAAAAACTGTAATAAAAATGCAAAACACAGTCAGGCATGTTGAAAAATATTAACACAAAACAGACAGGAATTCTATAGCAAAGATGCAAACTGAATTCTAAGATATAGAAACAAATTCAACTAAGAAATTTTTTTATACTTTTCTAAAAAAAAAAAAAAGTAGTAAGATACCCCATATGGGGAAAGTCAAGAAAAGAATAAATAGAACTGGAGGGAAGAGGGAATAGGGGAAAGGAAAAAACAAGCAGGCAGGGTCTCAATTTACAGGAAATATTTACATTCAGAATTCAAAAGAAACCAACATTTCTATATATACACACTTATGTACATATATATAAATACAGCATAAAATTAGAAGGTAGGTTTTGGATTTAACCTCAAATACTTAGAAAAAAATTGCTAGCTAGTTTGAGTTGCAGGTATCTAAGTGTGTTTCTTTCACATCAAAGACATTGCCTTTGTGTTACACAACTGGCATCCAATGAGAGGGGTTTTTTTTTTTTTTACAGTTTTTGCTCTCAGCTGCAGCCACAGCATGGCATGCTCGCTACATCTCAGCAGTAAGGCCAGCACATGCGCATCGTGCACGGTTTGGTGTTAGAGACCAAAGACAGATTCTGCAATAAAAAGACCTATTTTACATAAGTTAGCTGTTGACAGATGCCCATCAGCAATGCTCACGTAGCACCACTCTTTGAAACTACCAAGTACCACTCAGATACATTTTTTAAAATGAGAACACTTGAATAGGGACCTTCCTCTTAATCTCCGACCAAGAAAAGAATCCCCGGATAACTCCTGTCCCCCACTTCCTAGTGAGATGCAGGAATCATTTCATATCTACTGGCCTTCTCCCTCATGCTACCATAGAAAGTGAAGGGGACAGGGGAGAAGGCTCCTTCTTAATATGTCCTAGTGCCTTTTCCTCTGATAGTATCACATGGGAGACCAGCAAATGAATGCCCCAGGGGCTCTAGCCAGAAACTTGTGCATCTAAAATATAATCCTCTGGAGCTTGGTGATCTAGAACTTTTACTACGACAAATGAAACAAACTAAAAGTAAAGGTTTATTGTTGCAACTCAAAAAGGTTTCTGAAGTGCTAATTAAGTGAATTAGAATAAATAGATATATACACATGTATATATACTACTACATTGCTTTGGATGCAGTTTCTTGGTAATTTTTATATACATATAAAGAGAAAATATTGAAGAGTGTATCTGCAATTTAGCAGCAACAAGAGAAAATTGCTTAACATCTACTTTTTTGATCAAGTTGTGTTTAGAGAAATCTATTAATAATACCTTTACAACTTTGTATCATTGATAGCACATATGGCTAATCCCACTACACTGCAGACAAAAGTCCTTGGTATATGGAGATTGCTAAATTAGGGGCACACTAATTCCCCCACAAATAACATCTGAGCAGCTCTGGACTCAGGAAGTGGTATTCAATACAATCAATATTGGAAACTCTGAAAACACTAGCATGATTTCCAATCAAATCTTTGTGCTCAGAGCCATATTGCTAAAAAGGGAGAAAAGGCATAGTGGAGGCCAAATGGACTAACATAGGACAAAACAAGGCCTCTGGATTCTGATGTGGCATTTAGATTCTGCAATAAAAAGACCTATTTTATAGAAGTTAGCTGTTGACAGAAGGGGACCGTGAATGCTGGGATTTCTTGTGGTGGTGGAACTGAACTCGCTGACTTTTGTAAGGACACAGTGTAAAGGTCGGATGTCCACCTCCAGAAGGGGTGGGGTGCACCGTGACGTGGGCAAGCAGTATCTCAGCCCTAGTCTGTCCACACCAGTTGCTTTTTGAACTACGCTTTGAGAAGGCTTTCAGAGGCCTTATTTCTTTAAATAAACAACAAAAAGCTGTTCTACCCCCCAAAACAATAACAGAAACAACAACAAAAAAACCCCCACTAAACAACAACATACATAGGCCCCTCTGTATCAAGATGGCTATTCCAGAGCAAGCATTGCACCTGAACTAGTTGGGGTGGGGGCTGGTCACTTCACTGCATGCTAAAGAATCCTCACTCTCACGCTGCTTTGAAAACACCATAAAAAACCACAACCTGCTAAAAAAGATACCCTCTTACATTCCCACACAGAAAGGGGAGCTGGGGTAACAGCCTCTGAGAGAATACCTTTTACAGCTCTGCCATCCTGTCTCCCTGGAGGAAGGGTTGTATGCTGCCCCTTCTCCAGGTCTGGCAAGTTCACATAAGTGTGCTGATGGAAGCTCACTAGATCACAGCTTAAAACTAGACGAACTAATTGGGAAGTTTTGTTGAAGTTCTACAAAGGTGACAGTCTGCTCCTGGCTGTCAGCTAGGTCTCGCGGTCCTAACAGGGAATGTTTGCTGATAGACAATGGATCACTGCCTGAGATATATGAACTGGATTGAGGATAAAAGGTTGCATCCACTGGGCAAAAGTGCCAAAGAACAGAAATTATTCTCAGTTTGTTCCTTTAGGCACCAAGAATAAGTAAACCCAAAGAAAGCTTATGGTAAACTCAGGCTAAAGAAACACAGAGGATGAAAGCCCTAAGCTTTCCTTCAGTTTTCTGTCAGTTAGCATCTATCTCATCTAACTCTGCGAGAAGTTTTAAAAGATATAAAGGGAACAATTCACCTTGAAAAACATTCAAAGGTACCTTCATTTTATCCCTTCCTCAATACCATCTCCAATGTTGGGGTAGCTTTTAAGCCAGACTACAAGGCTTCCGGGGTGCTAATGCAGCACCTAGGCATTGCAGAGGCCCCAGCATAGGGTACTTCTGAAGGTCACCAGTGGGGCCTAAACAAGAGTCCACTTCTTGTTAGTATAATAATTTTTTATTTGACATCTACAAGATGCTGATATCTTGCAGCTTTTGACCAGGTTTATACAATCTCAATTTTTTAATAGTGCAACCTGTGCAAGCAAAAAAAAACCAAACCCCCCCCCCAAAAAAAACCCAAAAAAACAAACCAGAAAAAGAAAAGACCAACTGTCCCCTCACTTGTTTTTATAAACATCTATTATAGGTGAAACAAAACTTACCCATATTATAGATAAGTGTCTATTCACATTTGTACATTACCATTTTAAACAGCTTGAGATAAAGTCTACAATGTCTTACAACACATTAAACAATATTCAAGTTACTGGGTAACAATAACAACAACATTAACAAAAAACATACAGCAGAAGCCTCAAGTGTTTCCCCACTGTCTAGTTTACAACTCAAGAAAGTTTCCTTTTTATGAGTAACAAAGCAAACTAAGACAATGAAGAAAGGATTGTTTGTGAGATGAAATCCAATTTGTATTTTTTTCCAAAACTATCTTTAAGTTGAAAACATTAACTTTGAGGCTTATAGCCATTTTTGCAGCACACATTAGGAGTATTATTTATACATTAAAATTAACTTTTAAGAGTTTTTAATCACAAAAAATGTGCATACTAATTACCTTGACAAGAAACCTAGGGCAGGGAGGAGAATGGGGGAGGAGTTTGCAGGGTTAGAAGCAATACCCAGGTATAAACACTATAAAAATGCAATAACCAATGCTGTACACCTACAAATGTTTCTCTCCATTACTTGACTTCTGTATTAATCTGTTTACGCATGCTTTCAAAGACATGCACTGTCAGAACAAAAACTAGAAAAGAACCTGAATGCATGATATGCAACCTTTCATTTCATGCTTTAATAAACCTATTAAGTTGGAAAAAGAAACCAATATATATTTTCTATATTTATAGGCTCAAAACACATGCATCCAAGGAGAAATCCTACAGCAATGGCATGGATGTACTGCATTAACCCTGAGCACTGTATAACATAAAAGTAAAGCCCATTTGGGAAGTTCCAAGTATTTTAAACCAACTCTGGTTTGTAGCCTTAATAAACTCACAGACAGACAGACACACCCACACGCACGCACACATCCCCCTCTGCTTACCCAAAGTAAAAGCATATGGGAGGTACCAAGTGAAAAGCAAAAGGAAAGACATATGTACTACCATCGGTACTGCTGATTTTCAATTTTGCTATCTATTCCAGGTTTGTCCTTACTCCCAAAAAATTAACTAGAGAGCACAACTGAAAAAAATATATAATTCTTTGGAAACTGTCCCTGATTTTTATGCAAATGATATGCTTCAATAGCATTTCAGATACACCTAAGTTGAAACCTGTCTGTTCTTTATGCATTGCTCAAGTTGGTGATGCTCTGCGGATGATGCTGTTGCCATAGCTGTTTCTGTTGGACTGCAAGCTGTTGAGACTGGTCTGAAGTTGATAGGAGATTTATAAGAGGAGACACACAATTTGCTGGAATGATCAAACCTGTAATTAGTAAAAAGAATTTATAAACTTGTGTCCAGTAGAAACTACACTGTTTTTTGCAGCTTCATTCCAAATTAGGTGTGATATTAAGCATAGTGAATAAGAACTTCACATAAAGATTAACATGAGTACTTAATAACTGAAATAGCTCACTGAGATGTAATGTGACTCTTCAACAGTGGTCCCCACAAGTACCCGGTGCACGTCCCTGGTGTAATGCCATCTTCCTAGTAGAGGCCCAGCACAGAATTTTTCTATCTACTATCTTTGCAGCTTGACAAACACATGCAATTACCACCTTGTGTGTCATATGCTAATACACCAAAAAGACTAATGTTGCAAATGCAAATGCTTATGAAGCAGGTGATCCTGAAGTTGATACAGGGAAGACAGTAGCAGACTGGAAAGCCCTGCAAAAGGAACTAACTCCTGCTATGAGAGAATGTGAGCTCAATGTTCCAATCCACAGCATTTTTTGTTATTTAAAGAAATCTAGGCTCGGCGCCTGTGGCTCAAGCGGCTAAGGCACCAGCCACATACACCTAAGGTGACGGGTTCGAATCCCCAGCCCGGGCCCGCCAAACAACAATGATGGCTGCAACTAAAAAATGGCCAGGCGTTGTGGCGGGCGCCTGTAGTCCCACCTACTTGGGAGACTGAG
>CAUYTI010007021.1:0-14704 GCA_963575145.1 Galago senegalensis | reverse complement strand
GCCCAGGCTGGCCAAACAACAATGATGGCTGCAATCAGGAAATAGCTGGGCATTGTTCTGGGCACCTGTAGTCCCAGCTACTTGGGAGGCAGAGGCAGGAGAATCGCTTGAGCCCAGGAGTTGGAGGTTGCTGTGAACTGTTATGCCACAGCACTCTACCCAAAGCGACAGCTTGAGGCTCTGTCTCAAAAAAAAAAAAAGTTAGAAAAGCAACTAGTAATGCTTTCTAGAATATGCCTATCAAAAATAGCTAAAGTTCATTATAGTGCTTAAGGAAGAGAGCATTTATTGTCTGGAAAACCAAATTTCCTAATGGAGAAAAGACACATATGTGCCCGATGAGAAAACTGCACTGTGAAAATACACAGCGAACCCCTCCTGTGTACTCTTCTAGCCATGGAAGAAGAGGACCCAATTTTTGACCTCAAGGAATTCGTGGTCTAGTAGAGGAAACAAACAAGAGAAAAAGTGCCAATTTAATGCTAGTACAGGTTGAGCATCCCAAATTTTAAAATCTGAAATCCAAAATGTTCTAAAATCGAGAACTTTTTGAGTGCCAACTTGACTGCTTGTGTGAAATGGCTACTTCAGATTTCAGATTTCTAGATTAGGGATGTTCAGCCAGTAAGTATAATGCAAATATTCCCAAATTAAAAAAAAAAAAGCCTGAAATCCAAAACACTTTTGGTCCCAAGCATTTCAGATAAGGAATATTCAATCTGTACAGGGCACTGGGGGATTGGGCACAGAAATGAACCATGGGGAGGGAACATGCAACTCAGTGGTGGGGTGTCAAAACACTTTCTCAAAAAGAAAAGTACTTCAACTGCATCTTGGGATCAGTGACATGTGCACTGGCACAAACTGATCAACAGTGGACAGTCCCGAGTCTGAATGGCTTAAGACCACAGTGCCCCTGACAATAAGCTGGGTCACAGGCTGAGGTGCTGTCGTGCTCCCACACCATTAGTGCCATAAAGTATGAACAGACGTGTCTTCCCTCCTTCAGACTCATTCACTTTAAAGGAGGATCTTGGAAATTATTTAAGAAGTCAGCATGAATGACTTGCCAGGTTTGCTTCTATCAGATCTTTTTCATGTTGTAATGATCACGATTAAGAAATTCACAGGCTTCTTTGGTCAAGTCATTTGTGAACATTTAGTGTTGCATGAAAGGCCCATAATGCATAAACTTGTTTAAAGCTGGTGATATTGGCATGCAGACATGGTGAGAGCCCGAGGTCTCCACACAACCCATTCAACACCTACTTGGAATTTACCTTCCCAACCAAAGATGTCTTGCCTCTGAAGACTTCTGTAAATCATGAGGTTTTAGGGATAATGAATGAGATCATTAACAAGAAGCCAATTCTCTCCCCTCCCTCGGGGGCTTCTAGTTGTTGAGACAGAAGGGAAGGGAAGGCTTGCAGGACTTAGGTAGCACTAGAACCCATGATTGGTTCTCCCCTGCAAGGCTCAGTGCAAACATCTCCCGGAGGTTGCCCCTTCATTCCTCCAGGCTGCTGCTTTCTCATATTCCAGGTGACATCTTCTGTTTCTATTATAGATTTTTGTTTGTTTTTGGCCAGGGCTGGGTTTGAACCTGCCACCTCCGGCATATGGGGCCGGCACCCTACGCTTTTGAGCCATGGGTGCCACCCTGATGTCTTCTGCTTTGTCAGCCATTCATCGCATGTATTGTAAGGACTCATCTTCCTGTTTGCCCCCCTACATTTTAAGCTCTGGAGGGCCAGGACCCTATCACATTCTACTTGGTAACTACAGAAGGTGTTTGGTAATTGTTGCAGAGACAGAGGGATATGTGCGCATCAGGCATGCTTCCAAGGCAAGCAGGGAGGGGCTGACAATGTTGGTCTGATTAATTTCACAACATGTATGCATTCTAGAAGCAAAAGAAAACATGGATAATGTTTATGCACTGGTATATTCGTTTTTATTTTATTTTAATTTCTGACACAGAATGAATAGGGCAGGACAAACTGAGTTAACTTAATAGCACTAATTGCTCACTCAGAGTTGCTTGGAATCCATCGTTTCCAAAAACTCCAAGCACAGCAGGGTGTGAGGTTCCCAGATGGCAAGTGGGCTGTGGGGTCTTCACGGGCAACGGAAATGGGCAAATTGCATTCTGCACAGTCACAGACCTTCTCAACAGATCCCAACTATTATTTCCGCACCAGTCAAGTCATTCAGAGGTGGAAGAGAGAGTAGAAAAAACGCTGCCTGGCTGCACGGTGAAGGCTGGATAGGCTGGACAGGCAAGGCCCAAAAGGGCTCATACTCTTGTCAGTGCCCTTTCATCCCTTTTGAATAAAATCTGCATTCCCTTTCTCAGAGGAGGGCAGCCAGCTCCCCACCTAACACAGCCCTGAATGTGGTGGACTTGGTGCCCCAAAGCCAAGCTCCTCAAGGAAGCTGAACCCGGGCCAGCGTGTGCACAAGAAGAGAAAGGGAGACTGTCCCCCGCGCAGCACCAACATTTCATTCTCTCCTGAGGCCGCAAAACCCTAATTTGACCACAAAAACCTGGCCTCTGGTGTTTCTGTTATGAGTATCGGATTCCTTCGGCTGAACTTGGCTGTTCACTGCCTGAACAAATTACATTAACAATACAGAGAAATGTATACAGGGCCCTAAAAACACTGCTGAGCAGGGACCAAAACAAAGGCAGCCGTGTCCTAGCAACAAACCTCACCCCCCCCCCACGGCCTTGGGCCCTGCCAGGGATTGTAAGCCATTGAGCTCCTCTCTTCTCTGCAAACAATTAGGGACAGAGAAGTCACAATTACAGATGGGATTTACAGCCAAAGGAGCAATCTATAAATCACGGCGCTCCCACCCCCGGCCATTCCCAGCCACATAATCAGGGCCAGATGTTCACCACAGCTGCTTCAATGTGGGTACACTGTGTTGGCCAATGTGGCCAGGCTCCTGCTCTGAGAACCAACAGAGGCTCCAGCCAAGCGACCCTGCCAAGCCAGAGGGGGCCTCTGCACCCTGGAGCTAGCCCAACTGTAGGAAAAGTTGGGGCATGTGGGAACTGTTTGTGGAAGCCATTTGTAGAGGTACAAGGCTCTATCACTGGCGAGCGTCAGCAGCTCCCTGAGCAATCTCAAACCCTGCACAATTTCATGACAGCGGTGACAATGACAAGCAGCAGCAACAGCAGCAGCAGCCCTTTCCATGGGTGGACACTTGCTGCGTACTGCCCGCCGGCTGGAGCACATTACAGAAACTCCCTCACTGAAGAACACTCCGAAGACCTGTTCTCCCAGTTCACAAAGAAACAGAATCTTACAGAAGGCAACTGCTTTCTCCACGGCTGCAGTGTTGGCAAGCGCCAGAGCAGCAGTTCAGAGCTGTGTCTGCCTGACCTTGGAGCCCCAAGAATCTCCCCCAGTTGTGGGGCACTGAAAAGACTTTGACTTAAGGGCACCAGGCTGGAAGTTTCCAAATTATTGTCTTGCAGTCTGTCAAACCAGGATAAGACTTTATTTTATCTCCATAGGTGGCAGGTGTTTCAAAAGTCTAGACTGAACCAAACCATGTATAGGACCTAGGGCCAAAAAACAGCAATTATTTAAATGTTGGGGAGGTGTTTCTGTTCACAGACCTCCTTTGTGCATTCTCTTCTTCCTTAATTTTTATTTACTTATTGAAATATATAAGGTCTACCAATCAAGTTGACAAACTCAGCCTAGGAAAAGTGCTGCATACCTCATTGCTGAATAGCACTACAGACACCTTCAAAGCATTCCCCCTGGGAAGCCAGGCACCGACACCAGCCCCTAGTCGACTGTTCCAAGCACTTTTTCTAAGATGAGTTTGTAAACTTAATTGTCAGACCTCATATCACATGTACAGTAAAATACACACATCTTCGTTTTGTTCTATTGGGTAGCCCCTCCAATCAGAACAAGTGTAAAGTGACTCCCCATATAGCTCAATTAACTTTTACACAAGCATAAACCTGTGTCACCACCACCAGATCAACATATGGAACATTCTAGAAGCTTCTTGCATGCCTCTTTCCAGCCCCCCTCTGTCCCCAAGGTAACTACTCTTCTAACCTTTATCACCATAGACAATTGTTTGTTTTTGAAACTTATTGTGTCTTCTTTTGAACACACATGTCTTTCGTGTAGTTTTGGTTATTCTCAGGGTCAAAGCAAGGCCCTCAATTCAAAACCACCAATATTGAAAACCAGAGATAATACAATCAGTCCTGCCTGCTGAATGGCATTGGCTTTGCAGGGCTATTCTATGGCACCCCTCGCAGGAGGACCCTGGTCCTGGTGACTAATACTGCCCCTGCCCTCACAGGGCAGAGAGGCCCCTGGCCATGTGTCTCAAGTACCACCCGGTAATCGAATCTGGTAGTAACAAGCTGTGTTTACCCCACTTGCCACCCGTCATCCTTTACACGCTGACAGCCACCATCTTTCACTCCTCGTGAAGTGCAGCAGGGCAGGGAGGATGTGGCAGAGGCTCTTCGGGGGAGGAGGAGGGTCTAATGGGCTGAATGCTTGGGCTCCTGGAGACTGCTGGGCAAAGCACACCACAGTCATCCTGCACACCTCTCACCAGCCCAGAGGCCTCACGGGCTAAGTCAGGGGTATTTTGGGGTAAGGTCAGCAGCAGCACCCCACACTCCATCCATGCACAGTGGGATCCCTCTCAGAGCCAGCCTTTAACTCAGAAATCTGGGCAGAAAAAGTGTGCAAGATGGGGGCTGGGTGTGTGGTAGGTTGGGGCTTCGAGACATTTCACTTGAGGTAATGCAAAAAGGTTAGCGCAACAGAAAGAGATTATAAGAAAAGAAAATACTCCTGGGTGCTGGGAGGAGGGATGGGGCGAGGATTTCCTTGTCTTGGCTTTCTCCCACAGTCCAGACCTCCCCTAAGGCATGGTGCTGCCCACCTTAGCTCCCTGGCACTGCCTCAGCTTCACTTCCCAGGGCGGTTATTTTTAGCTGCAATGAGCACCTGTTTATTTCCATGACTGTTTAAAATTCTGAATCTGCTGGCATAGTATGACACAGGACACTTCCAAAGGATCTAGTGCTATCAGCCGGAAGTGGCAAATCCTTAGGAATTCATACTGTCATCCAAGTATTTATGGCTGGCACATAAATACAGTGACCTTACCTTCCAAATAAAACATCAGGGCATGGGATTCCTCAAAGGCTATTTTCAGGTATTACTTCTGAACACGAGACAATTGAAGAGGTGTTATTTGGATATGGAAAGAGTAGAATTATGGCATTTATCTGTGCTGAGGACCGCTAGAAAATTCAGGCTACTGAATAAGCAGGCTACTCTCAAGTTCAGCATTTTGAAGCGCAGTGAAGTCTCTTGTCACTGCTGTTGTCATCCCAAGAGAAGCGGAGTCCACTCACCGCCTGGCCCCCAGGCAGGGAAAGTGAAGGCTTCTCTTCCCCTTCTTCCCTTTCCCCTTCAAGGCACTGTCCGGGCCTCCCTTGGGTCTTCACCTCATTTCCCCCAGTCTCAAACCTGAACATCCCCTTCCTGACCCACCCTAGCCCAGCAACCACGAGGACACCTCCATTCAACCATTCTCTTCTGCTGGGGGACAAGTAGTCCTGAGGGTATCTTAAGGCCAGTCCACTTCCTAAGCCTGAAACAACACAGGAGGGTCCACTGTACCTCACAGTGATCCTGCCCACAGCCAGCTCAGCGAGTTGGTGTCACTGGGAGCAATCACACCCTTTCTTAGGGGTCAAAGACACTGATGTGCATAAGCCCCCAACCACTTGCTACTCACTGAAACATGAGAAAACCCTCAACAGTAATAAAATAACTGTGTTTACAGCCACCTCCTGAAGTGGCGGGCACTTCCCACCTCAAAGTGTTTCCTCTTTTTTTTTTTTTTAAATGAGACAGTCTCACTTTGTCACCCTTGGTAGAGTGCCTTGACGTCATAGCTCACAGCAACCTTAAACTCTTGGACTCAAGTGATTTTCTTACCTTATTAGCCCCTCAAGTAACTGGGACTACAGGCATCTAGGACACTCAGCTATTTTTTAGAGACAGGGTCTTGCCCTTGCTCAGGTTGGTCTTAAACTCCTGAGTTCAAGCAATCCACTTGCCTTGGCCTCCCAGAGTACTAGGACTACAGACACGACTCACTGCACCCAGCCCAAGCTTTCCTCTTGCTGTCCGTCTACCTGGCATTCTACCCTTTCTCTAACAGTTCAGGCCCAAGTTCAGCTCCTCTGAAATATCCATCAATCCTCACAGGCTATGGAGGGCTTTCCTTCCTCTGACCCACAATCAAACATGTCAACACTTCCCAGAGGCAGGCAGAGAGGAGTTGAGATAATAACAATTATTGGTGCTTCCTATGAACCAGGCCCTGTGCCCAGCCTTTTACACGACTCACTCATTGAACCCTCACAAGTCCAGGAGGGAGGCATGGCCACTGCCCAGATGTGCAGAGAGGTCAGGCAATCTGTGCAAGGCCATGGTGGGGCCAGAATCTGAACCCCGCCCTGCTGTTAGCTTGGACACAACACAGCTCTGCAGAAGGGGTGGCCACAGCCCACCTGAGGGCAGGGGGCTTCTGACTGTTACCATGCAGGGATTTGAGCCCAGTACTGCTATACCTCTGGGTTTTTAAAGACAAGCTGGAGTTTTTTGTGACGTTTTTTGACTTTGTAAAATCACTGTTCTAGCGCCTCAAAACACAACTGAATGGGGACTGGGCCAGTGGGCACAGACCATGTCCACTATACACAACACATCATGGGCCTGACCAGGCACTGCAGAATGGGGGCTCCACTTCTATGGCCTGGAATTTGGATTTCAATGTTTGTGGTTTTAGAAGCACTTCTTGTCTAAATTACAAACCAGGTGAGGACAGGGAGCAGGTCCTTTAACTCATCATGTTTTAAGAAACCCTGCAAAGCCCTGCCTGACTCCTGAAAGATTAGGGAGAGACTTACCTTTACCGCAAGGAGACTCTACTAAGAGCTAAATTAGACTCCCTGAGGATGAGGCTAGCAGACACATTGTTGGAGGAAAGACATCATCTCATAATTAGGAAATTCAGCAGATGCAGCAGTAGGCATCAGTGCAAAGGCACCACTCCCCATTGTCTAGGTGTACGCTCCAGGCCATCAGAGGAGACAGCCCTTGATCCCAATGCTGCGCACCTTTCTGTTCCTTGGGATGGGCCCAGGAATCTGCATTCCCCCCACTGCAGGTATGGGAATCTGCTTGTCAATAAGCACCTGTGATGACTGCGAGGCAGGGTCTGTGGACTACACTGAGAGTTACTGCCCTGGCATTTCAGCAGGTTTGAAGCTACTGAGCTTAACATCCCTGTTCTGCCTCCAAAAAGCTCCTGGGGACATTCACTGAGAATTCAAACAGTGTGTTGGAGGAGCACAAGAAATGGAAAGACCATGGGGGTGGGGGTGGGGGACAGGCTTCCCAGTGATGAATGGCACTTTCCAAAGTGGAAAGGGCTACAGATTGGTCAACTAATACTTTCGGTCTGCTGCACACACTTGAATAGGACAAGTGCCAGTGACCTCACATATAACTGGGTTCATAGCTTCGGGCAAAGGAAAATGAACCCTTGGGTTTCCTTTCCTTTGTGGTCCCTACACTGGAGACTCTAACAACCTTCCTGCTCCAGCCACTGCCCAGGGATTTACTGCCTTATTCACTCTCTCTCCCAGCTCACAAAGGCCAGTTGGTTCTAGGGGCCTTCCTGGCAATAAGAAGTGGCTTTCCCGCTATCCAAACTGGGCACATAACATCCACCTGTCCCACTTGGAGGAAACTCTTACAACCAGACCACCATATTTTATTCAGAGTAAGTGAAATATTTGGCCCTGTTATTCAATGGCTCCTGTAAAATTCTATAGCAGATGCAGAGAAAGGTAATCAATGACATCTAAATGGGGCTGAACCTGCCAAGCCCAGAATAAACTGTAATGGAACCTTGGTCTTATTAAGTTCATATTGACTCTCAAGAGGAGAAAGAAGAAAATTCACATTTTAAAATAATCCATCACTTCCTCGAGAGTATAAAAAAATGAACTGAATATAAAAAATGTGTTCCAGGAATACCTTTCTTTTTCTTTTCCTGGAATTGTCCCTTTCACAAGAAAAAGGCAGCTTGTACCATCCCAGGGGCTCTCCCTCCAGGGGACCTTGCATATTCAGTTTCAGGTGTGTGGCAGACACTACAATGGCACCGTGTGACACAATAAACACCCGACTGGAAATCACTGTGAAAATGTGGAACACTGAAGATTTAGCTTCTCTGCGGTCAAGGAGATATGACTCATCCCCTCACATCCTCTAGACCTCTGCTCAAATATCAGCTTCTCTGTGTGGCCTTCCCTGACACCCATATACAGCAGCAGCCCCACCTTTTCTCTCTCCCCGCCTTGCTCTGCCTTTTTTCACCATGGTACTCACCACCACCTGACTCATTGAGTATGTGTTCCTTTTCTATACCCAGGCCCTGCAAGAAAGGAAGAAGTTCGAGCTGACGTTTTACTCACTGCAACAAACCCAGCACTAGAAAGTGCCTGACATGTCACTGTACTCAAATACAGATGCTCCTCGACTTAAGATGGGGTCTTGCTCCAACAAATCCAGAAGTTGAAAATATCATGAAGTTGAAAACACCACTTAATAAACCTGACCTACCAAACACCATAGGTTAGCTAGCCCACCTTAAGCATGGTCTAAACATTTACGTTAGCTTACAGTTGGGCAAAATCACTTAACAGTTAAAATTTTTATAATCAAGTGTTGACTATCTTGTGTTATTTATTGACTATAGTACTGGAGGATGGTGTCTACTAAATGCGTAGCACTTTTACATCACCATAAAGGAAAAAAAAAGTCCTAAATCAAACCACTGTACATCAGAGGAAATCTGTACTTGTTCAGTGAAAGAACAATTCCATACGTCCATCTGTCCATGCACTCATCCATGCACTATTTAGTAAAAGCCAACAATAAGTGAGACACTAAGGTGAACATTTAGAGAATGGGTGAAGAGAACAGACGCACTCCTTGCTCTGGAGGTATCACTGCAGGCAGGTGTGCGGATACAAAATGCAAAGCTATGTTTGAGATAAGTGCCTAAGGGTGCTTTGAGAAAGAAGAATAGAGGGAAGATCCCCTGTTTAAGATTAGGGGATCCAGGAAGTTTTTCCAAGGAAATGCCATTTCAGCTGAGACCTGGAGGCAGAAAGTAAGCTACCCAGGTAGGCAGTGGGGTAAATGGGAAGTATGACGGCAGAGTGTACACAAAGTGGGCAGGTTGGGATGAAAAGAGCTTGGTGGCTGAGAATGAGGGAGAAAGGGGGGACATGAAGGGGTCAGATAGTATCTGCCAACAACCACTGGGAAATTGGAATTGAATTCATCAATGGCACACAAGTATCAACTTGGCTTACAAGATTTATAGAAAAGATAAAATGCTCCTATGCTAATTATAAATTAGTACTAAATTACTAAAATGTGGGTTTAAATTCCTATTTGTCTCTGTGTCAATAAAGCTGCTTCTTAGACGTCTGAGAAAAGGTTGGTACAAGGAGTAAACGGCGCTAAGATATTTCTGGTGACAGAATACCACACAGTCGCCTAACAAGGTTGTTCAGAATGACGTTTCTGACTAGGGTGGCGTCAACGTTCATGTCCAGGAGACCGGACTTAATGTGTATTGTTCTGAAAACAAATCCTTAGAAGAATGGATTGTTTTTTTTCACTACAGAAAAGTATCTCTTAGGAAGTTTGTTCCTGGGGTTAATTTTCTCCTAAAATTAAAATATACAACACTGCCAATTAAATGAGGGCCTCTTTATTAAACTATAAAGTGTTCAAAGTATTATCTCTGGATTCTTAGCCCAAGAACAATGCCTGGCCCATAGGAGGTACTTAAAATATGTTGAATGAGAGGAAAGGGCCCCACGTAGTGAAGATTTTCCTGAGTGTGGATTAGCACAAACCCCACTCTCAATCCAGTGTTGGCCACATGCTAGGTGTGACATTATAGGATCTAAAATGGACTTTTTGAGAAATAAAATGAAATAATGATTTACAAAGATTACCCATCCTGGAGCCTGAGACTTGGCAGTCAATTAATGGCAAGGATTACTGTTTTGTTCCTAAAATGCAGGCAGAACCACAATTGTTTATGTAGCTTTGCACCTACCATCTTAATTGCCTTCTTTCAGAATCTTATCTCAGCATTAAACTCCTAACCCTGTGACACAGTTTCCAGAGCCTGTCCAAGAACTGACACAAAAGATCTTGGTGATAAAAGGGCCACCAACAAGGGAAGGTTGATGGCGTGTGTGTGAAGTAACTGCCACCAACTTCCCTACAAGATGGACACAATCCCAATGGGTAAGTCACAGGCCCTGTCCTTGAGCCACGTGGGGTCATATCCCACCATGGCCATTGCCCTAAGCCCCTGAGGCAGGAAACAGGAGCCCAACAGGAAGGAGTTAATGGCCCCTAGTTAACAGGTGGCTGTACTTTTCCCTTGGAACTGTCCTTTTTGTCAATAATAAAGGTCAGCTGTGAACTACATATGACCATCATACAAAGAAATGAGTCACTTCATGATAACAGAAGTCTAATTGAAAGCATCCAAGTAGATGATAATCCTTATCAATGAATTGTCAATCCCCAGGACCCAACTAAAGTGACAACATTCAATTTTTACTTAATGCACAAGAGCAGAGAAAATCACATGGGCATTATAAGAACAAACTAATGGAATAAAGAATACGGTTGACAAGTATCCCCGCCTGCTACTCTGAAGTCTTCTATGAATAGACCTGGCAAGCACATGCATACAACCATCTATCTTAACACAAACCCATCATTGCAAGATGTCAAATACTGAGCCTTTAGTTGACAATTGGTCCTTCCGAAGTGAGGTATGTCTGCTATAGGGAAACAAAGTCTTTTAATATACAGTTTACCCGCCACCCTCAGTTCTAGGCCTGCTCAGCACTAAGATAGAAATTGTGGATCAGTAAACTAACCTATAAGAAGGTTTTGTCTGATTTTCTTTTAAAAAATATCTTTATCACTTTTCAAGTACCAAAAACAATATCCATTTATTATTTTAAAACAACCTGAGACACTACTTAGTTTAGATAATGAAATTCTCTTAATCTTATTTCATTTCCAGGTAGTTTTCTTTCTTTCTTTCTTTTTTATCTTTAAGTATGTTGAGTTTAAAAATATGAAATGTTCCATGAATTTGCATGTCGTGGTTGTGCAGGAATCATGCTAATCTTCTCTGTATTGCTCTTATTTTAGTATATGTACTACCAAAGCAAGCCCCAGGCAGTTTCCTATGTAGAGGCTAAAGAATAAAAAAAACTAAGTAACACCTTTCACAACTTTTTTTTCCTGCTTATAAAGAAAACAAAAAAATAAGTTTCTCCCTCATTTCTGCCTATTGGATTAATTTCAATTTTTAAAAAGTCATCAAGGGCATGGAAAACTGTTCACAAAAGTGTCATTTCCGAAGGTCTTTTCTGGATGGCATTTTGACAGGCCTTATTAAAATTTAAAATGCTAGCCAGCCATGATGGCACAGGCTTGTAGTCCCAGCCCCTCAGAAGTCTGAGGCAGAAGGAACACCTGATCGCAGGAGTTGAGTTTAGCCTGGGCATAGCGAGAACCCATAAACAAAAAAACATCTAATAAGAAGAATGAGGTAAACCCATGTGTACTGATCTGTAAAGGTCCCTGAGATACCCTAGTAAGTGGGGTAAAAAAGCAAGTTATCAAATATGAATATCTAAACATGAATATAATCAACTTTGTGTTCTAAAAAATACACACAAAAAGGCCAAGGCATGGTAATCCTAACACTCTGGTATGCCAAGGTGGGAGAATCACTTAAAGCCAATAGTTCAAGACAGGCTGAGCAAGACTAAGACCCCATCTCTACAAAATACAGAAATCTTAGCCCAACATGGAAGCTGAGGCAGGAGGATGTTTTTGTTTTGTTTTTTTGAGACAGAGTCTCACTATGTTGCCTTCGGTAGAGTATTGTGGTGTCACAAGTCACAGCAACCTCCAACTCTTGGGCTTATGCAATTCTCTTGCCTCAGCCTCTGAAGTAAATGGGACTATAGGCGCCCACCACAACACCTGGCTTTGGGGGGGGGGGTTTGTAGTTGTCATTGTTGTTTTTAGCAGGCTCAGGCTGGGCTCGAACCTGCCAGCTTCAGTGTATGTGGCCAGCACCCTACTCACTGAGCTATGAGTACTGAGCCAGGAAGATCTCTTAAGCCCGGGAGTTTGAGGTTGCAGTGAGCTATGATGATGCCACTGTACTACAGCCAGGGTGACAGAACAAGACTCTATTTAAAAAAAAAAAATGCACATATAAAGTATTACATAGAGGTTGTATGTGTACATATTCAAACCAGCCAGAAAGAGCACACACCAAATGCCTAACAGTTGAAGTGAGGCTAGGCAGAGAGAGGAAGAGGAAGTCAAGGAAGAAGTTCATTTTACCTGCACTGTTTGATTTTTTACTGCCACTAGCATGCATTCCTCAATTCAGTGTAAAGAGAATAACAAGTAAAATCTTTCACCCATTGATGTATTTGAGCATGGCATAAGGTAGGGGTCCAGCTCCCCCTTCCAAACCATCCCTTCCCCTGCGCATGCTTGAGCCGGTTCATGGTTCTCCCTAGTGCTCCTCTGCTGTTACAACATCATCATCCCACGCTCTGGCTTTCTAGGATGCTTTAGCGTCTTTTTCAAAATGTTTAAAAGCATCTTTTAACATTTCAAGCTTTCTAACTTTTTAATCCATTTGGAATTTATTTTCTTTCATCATATATTATCTATTTATTTTGAGTCAGATACAGCCACAGTCTGAACTTGCATTTCAACTACTATTAGCTATCTAACCAAGAATTGAAATCTTTAAAAATATGACATTGAGGGCTCAGCACCTGTAGCTCAGCAGCTAGGGTGCCAGCCACATACACTAGAGCTGGTGGGTTCAAACCCAGCTTGGGCCTGCCAAGCAACAGCCACCACAACCAAAAAGTAGCCAGGCATTGAGGCAGGCACTCGTAGTCCCAGCTACTTGGGAGACTGATGCAAGAGAATCACTTAAGCCCAAGAGTTTGAGGTTGCTGTGAGCTGTGATGCCATAGCACTCTACCCAGGGCAACATAGTGAGACTCTGTCTCCAAAAAAAAGACACTAAGTTGACATTTCATCTGTGATAAGGACATGTAATGTTCTCGTGTTACTATACATATGGCATGTCAGAAGTTCTAGCTTTCAAATTTTAGAAATGCTATTAAAATTCCCTGAACTTGGCTCGGCGCCTATAGCTCAACCAGCTAAGGCGCCAGCCACGTACACCTAGGGTGGCGGGTTCGAATCCCCAGCCCGGACCCGCCAAACAACAATGACGGCTGCAACCAAAAAATAGCCGGGTGTTGTGGCAGGCGCCTGTGGTCCCAGCTACTTGGGAGGCAGAGGCAAGAGACTCGCTTGAGCCCAGGAGTTGGAGGTTACTGTGAGCTGTAATGCCACGGCACTCTACCCAGGGGGGACAGCTTGAGGCTCTGTCTCAAAAAAAAAAAAAAAAAAATCTGAAACTTCTTACCAACATGATGCCACAGGTAGAAAATTCCTCACCTAACCTCATGTGATACATAGGAGGTCATAGTTGAAACACTAGTATACAACAGAGTATTTAGTGTCCCCAAGGCAAAAAAGAAAATTACCTTAAGGCTATGTGGTAAGGGGTAAATAAAACATGAATGATGTTCACATTTATAGACTTGGGTCCCATCTCCAAGTTATCTATTACAAATATTCCAAAAAAAAAATCTAAAACACTTCTAGTCCCAAGCATTTAAGATAGGGAACATTCAACTAACACTTAATAAATGTCTGCCAAATTAACTTCACTGAATCGTTCATAGTTTTTTCTCCAATCTCTTCATAAAAACATATCCAGTATAAAAGACTAAGATCTGGCTTGGTGCCCATAACACAGTGGTTATGGCACCAGCCACATATACTGAAGCTGGCAGGTCTGAACCTGGCCTAGGCCAGCTAAATAACAATGACAACTGCAATAAAAAAGGAGATGGGGCTTGGCGCCTATAGCTCAACCAGCTAAGGCGCCAGCCATGTACACCTAAGGTGGTGGGTTCGAATCCAGCCTGGACCCGCCAAACAACAATGACGGCTGCAACCAAAAAATAGCCGGGTGTTGTGGTGGGCGCCTGTGGTCCCAGCTACTTGGGAGGCTGAGGCAAGAGAATTGCTTAAGCCCAAGAGTTTGAGGTTACTGTGAGCTGTGATGCTATAGCACTCTACAGAAGACAACAGCCTGAGACTATGTCTCAGAAAAAAATCAAAAATAATAAAAAAGACTAAGATCTGGAAAAACATGCATCAACCTGCCAAAATGAACGGTAGCTTTCCTATCTATTAAGAATTTTAGTAGGCTCGGTGCCTATAGCTCAACCAGCTAAGGCGCCAGCCACGTACACCTAAGGTGGCGGGTTCAAATCCCCAGCCCGGACCCGCCAAACAACAATGATGGCTGCAACCAAAAAATAGCCAGGCGTTGTGGCGGGCGCCTGTGGTCCCAGCTACTTGGGAGGCGGAGGCAAGAGACTCGCTTG
>CAUYTI010007020.1:0-22638 GCA_963575145.1 Galago senegalensis | reverse complement strand
GACGGCTGCAACCAAAAAATAGCTGGGCGTTGTGGCGGGCGCCTGTGGTCCCAGTTACTTGGGAGGCGGAGGCAAGAGACTCGCTTGAGCCCAGGAGTTGGAGGTTGCTGTGAGCTGTAATGCCACGGCACTCTACCCAGGGGGACAGCTTGAGGCTCTGTCTCAAAAATAAATAAATAAATAAATAAATACAGCACTTGGGAGGTGGAGGCAGGTGGAGTGCCCGAGCTCACAGGTTCAAGATCAGCCTGAGCCAGAGTGTGACCTTGTCTCTAAAAAAATAGTCGGGCATTGTGGAGGGTGCCTATAGTCCCAGCTACTTGGGAGGCTGAAGCAAGAGGATCACTTGAACCCAAGAGTTTGAGGTTGCCGTGAGCTAAGGCTCCATGGCACTCTACCACGGGTGACCAGAGTGGGACTCTGTCTCAAAAAAAAAAAAAAAACAATAAAAGTAAATAAATAAATAATCAAACAAAAACAAGAAAGGATATAAGGTTCAGAGGTAGGCACAACTGAAAAGTATATTTTTGTGATCATTTTGGGGTTTTTTTTTAATGGTTTTAAAAATGTAATACTGTGGGTGGCGCCTGTAGCTCAGTGAGTAGGGCGCCAGCCCCATGTATGGAGGGTGGCAGGTTCAAACCCAGTCCCAGCCAAACTGCAACAAAAAAAATAGCTGGGCGTTTTGGCGGGCGCCTGTAGTCCCAGCTACTCCAGAGGCTGAGGCAAAAGAGTTGCCTAAGCCCAAGAGCTGGAGGTTGCTGTGAGCTGCAACGCCATGGCACTCTACCAAGGATGACAAAGTGAGATTCTATCTCTAAAAAAAAAAAAAAAAAAGTAATACTGTTTAACTTCAAAAACATTTCAGCATTCTAAACATACAAAAAAATAGCAGAATGTTGCGAATGTGTTTAAGTACAGAAGGTTCTTGAACTTTCATTGATGCAGTGGCTCTTCCGCTTGCCGCTTTGCCAACAGTGAAGAGTTCTATGGTTTGTTTTAAAACAAACAGTTTAAACACTACCTCACTTAATTAAAAAAAAAAAAATCCAAACACTTCTCATGCCAGCAGACCCCCCTTTGTCCACAGCTAAGAATGGCAACAGAATGCTATGTCACTATATACAAAAACAAGACAACCTGACGCTAAATGGATGCCCACCGCAGTGTCAACAGGTCCAGCTCACAGTGCAGGCCCTGAGCTACAGCCTCTCCGAAGGGCATTTTTCCCCATGGCCTTAATGCCAAGCAAGGAGCAGCAGGAGCTGGTCTTGTTTTGTTCTTTTTAGAAACTATAGATATGTACAGTTGATAACTCAGCATTTCTAGCCAATAACCATACAGTTAACACCACCTTACAAATTAAAAAAAAAAAATGCCAGAAACATCTTTAAATGCTTGTCACACCAACAGCAAAGTGCAGAGTGAGGAGAACACGAGAGTGCCTTTTCATTTTTAAAATGTTTGGAAATATGTACAACTGTGATACAGTTTCAGGGTGCTCCAGACACCCAAGGCCACTTCATGTAAACCACCAACAATTTCTAGAGCGCTTTGAGACTACGATATGATCGTGATCAAATTTTGTGATTAAACCTAATGAGGGCAATAGACTTTTCTCCATTAAGAGATGTGTCATTTACGGCACTCCCCTACTCTAAGGTCTTCACAAGGAGACAGATAAACCGTTTTTTATTCATCCTCCTCCTCCTCCTCTTCCTCGTCTTCTTCATCTTCCTCTTCCACCTTTTTCCTGGCAACTTTAGTCGGACCCTTCGTGCCATCAAACTTTCCTTTAGACTTATAGTCAGCGACATCCTTCTCATCCTTCTCCTTCAGCTTGGCTGCCTTAGTGACGTAAGGCTGCTTTTTGTTGTCATTTAAGTTATTCCACATCTCATGCAGCTTTTTTGCCACATCTCCAATAGAGATACCAGGATTTGTAGACTTGATCTTGGAGCGGAATTCTGAACAGAAGAGGAAAATTCCAGACGGTGGCTTCTTGGGGGCATTCAGGTCCTTCTTCTTTCCTCCTTTAGCTGGTCCATAATCCTTCATTTCCCGATCATAGCAGACTTTATCGGCTTTTGCCATTCCATCAAATTCAGACTTCTCTTTCCCAGACATTGCCTTCCACCTTTCAGAGCAGTTCTTGGAAAATTCTGCAAAATTTACAGGGACCTCTGGGTTTTTCTTCTTATGTTCTTCTCTGCATGTCTGCACAAAGAAGGCATAGGCAGACATCTTGCCCTTTGGTTTCTTGGGGTCACCTTTAGCCATCTTGACTGTATTGTTCCCTAGTCTGGGCAGTACAGAGCACGACACACGGCTCAGCACTCCCCAGCCTTGCACTAGCTGCCTTCATGAGAGCCAGCTGGGTTTTTTTTGAGACAGGATCTTGCTTGGTTACCTGAGCTAGAGTGCCATGGCATCATCATCATCATCATTCACAGCAACCTCAAACTCCTGGGCTCAAATGATCCTTTTGCCTCAGCCTCCTGAGTAGCTGGGACTACAGGCTTGCACCATGATCCCCACCTAATTTTTCTACTTTTTGTAGAGGCAGGGTCTCACTCTTGCTCAGGCTGGTCAGGAACTGCTAGCCTAAAGTGATCTTCCTGTTTTGGCCTCTCAAAGTGCTAGGATTATGGGTGTGAGCCACTACACTGGCCCAATAGTGTATTGTTTTGAAAACTGTTCAGTTTTAATATATGTTGTATGTAGGAGTTATTTTATAATTATACACTTACAATCCCAACTTTCTTAAGAAGGCAAAAAATTGGAGAGAAAGTTTAAAAAGGGGGCTCCACAAAGGACTAGGGGTGAGTCATGCAAGGCACTAGTGTCAGCACTGAGGTCTGCAGACGAAGGAAAATTTAAACCCAGCCTAGTTTGCTGTCCATTCCCTTTCGGTTCTCCCAGAAGAGAACAGCGTCTGCTCTACTCTTTCACCCTGTAGTTTCTTATCTATGGTGATGGTGGGGCTGGTACAAGACCCCTCACTGGATTGTCTCTCTTGCACACTTTTACTTGTCTTTTGTGACAGCTAATAGATGGCTACTACCCTGCAAGTGTTCAAGGTTAGTGCTGACTGGCAGCCTTTGCCTTCCCTTCCCTGTGGAAGTTTGACAGTCTTCTCATAGGATTAGCAAAGAGTTAGGCAGTTGGAAGGCTCTTCTTCTGCCCTGTCTTCATTACACAGAATATAACTCTGCTGTGTGGATAATGGATGATAACTGTGGACAATACTGGTCCATGGCCTGTTATAAACCAGGCAGCACAGCAGGTGAGCTAAGCTTCATCCGTATTTACAGCCCATTGTTCGCATCACTGCCTGAGCTCTACCTCCTGTCAGACCAGCATCAGCATTAGATTCTCACAGGAGCGCGACCCCTACTGTAAACAGTGCATGCCAAGGATCTAGGTCGTGCGTGAGAATCTGAGGTGGAGCTGAGGCAATGATGCTAGTGCTGGCAGCAGCTGCAAATACAGATTATCATTAGCAGAGAGGTTTTACTGCACAGAGACCATAATAAATTAACTGTCTACAGATATATAACAAAACCACCCCCCTGACCCCAGGCCATGGAAAAATTGTCTTCCATGAAACCTGTCCCTCATGCCAAAACCATTGAGGACCACTTGACTAAAGGGAAGACACAAATAGCTAATAATTACAATGAACATTTATTCTGTGTAAGTGCTCTGTGTGTAGAATCTTATATAATCCTCATAGCAACTCATGAGAGCTGAGTGATATTCTCATTCATAATTGACAGATAAAGAAACTGAATCTCCTAGAGGTTAAGTGAGCTGCACACCAGTCAGAGGAGAGCCAAGCAATCTTACCAAAAACTTCAGGCTCCTTCAGCTCCTTGTGGATGCTTTTCCAGGGTCCTGAATATCCAGGGAGCCATTAAGAACCCTTGAGGATGGTGAGAATGGACCTCATGTGTTCACAGAAAGCTCAGAAAATGTCCCCAACCTCCAGACCTTCTCAGAGTGAAAAGTACACCCAAGAATTAGGATACAATTCCACAAAGCCACTTTCCACTTTGTTCTTACCCTTATGAGTAATTAGGCAGTAGGGAACATTGAATGAGATGGTACGAATTTGGACAAGTCAGTTAACCTCTCTACATCAGTTGAATGGAAATAATGGTGCTTACCTCATGCAGTTATTACGAAATGAAATGTTATGATAATATATGTGCAATTCCTGGGACAGTGCTTGGCATAGAACAAGCACAATCTTAATGTTGGCTATAATTGTGACTGTTATTATCTGCAGTTCACCTCATCCCAGTGACTCCTCCCAAGTGTCAGTATGAATCGTTGCTGGACTGTCTCCACATGAGAGCTTGGGTGGGTTAAGTTCCGGGTTCAAGTCTCAGAGGAAGGCAGGAAGGAAGGGAGGCCCCACGTGGTTAAGAAGGAGGTTGGCCTGCGTGAGCTGAAAATGCAGTGGAATCAGGGCAGTGGAATTCTTCCTCCTCCCACTTGCTGTGTGCCCTGAGAGTTGCCTTGGCTGACAGAAGGGAACCAGGAGGTGGATGAGTTTCATCCTACTCTGTATCTGTAGAATTGGGTAAGAGAGCTTTGTTTAGACATGGCTGCTATACATCATGTGGCTAACTGATTTGTATAACTCTATGTACTCTTTCTCAATATCAAAATTTATGGGTATGGGTTTCTTTTCTCTTTCTTCTTTCTCTTTTCTTTCTTCCCCTATATACATTGCACTTGATCTTTGGTAATCCTGGGACTACAGAATTAGAGTCCCAAGACCAATGTGACAGCATCCATTGAGCTCTGGGAGCATCCTGAGAGAAGTATTCACCCTAGGAGATTCTTAAGTTTCCAAAGAACTTAAGGGAAAATCTGCTGGGAAGGCTTGGGTTCAGTAGTTCAACTCTCATTTGCCCTGATTAATGAGAATGACTCTTCCCTGCCAAGAAACATGAAGTTAATGCCAGGGTAAACATGACAATGCTCTTTTTGCAGATTTCACCAGCAGGAGGGCTCCCTCACTCAGCACTTTCTTGTAGTTGCTTCCCCAGCACGCTGGGCCTCCCACATCTCAGTGGGGGCTGACTCGCAAAATGACTTGATTCAGGGAAATGGACAGCTTGGTTTCCAGGCCATGTTATCTCCCTCACTCTTCACGGCAACAGACCTAGAGAACTTAAGTGCCAAACCACCCACAGTTCTTGGCTGTAAACAACAGAAACTACTTTGGTAAGTTAAGTGGCAAAGGCTTTTTTATGCCCCTTGCTGGGTGGAGCCAAGACTGATGGCCATCCGGTGAAGACTGCTCCAGGGCAGACGGACAGACTGGATAACTGTGACAAGGTAGAGCTGCTCTGAGCAGACATCCCTGCTGCCCCTACTAAGCAGGGTCCAGCCTGCCCCTCATGTGGCCTATGCAAAACTCCAGATGCTACCAACAACCTGCCACTGCTGCCTCTGGAAGCTGGGTGCTTCTGTCCCCACCCTGTCAAAATGATATTCATTTTCCAAATCATAGGCTCTAAAATTGTATCTGATTGGTGGAGACCAGATCACATGCCAAAGTTTCAGGTTTCTACTTTGAGGAGGCACAGACTCAAAAGGTGGAAGACACCTCCAAAGGAGAATGTTTGTGGCAGCCAAGAGTAATGATAAACATTGTATAATAAAAGAAGGAAAAGGAAAAGGCCACAGACCCCAAAGGACAAATCTGTCAGCATTCCCTAAGTGGTAGCAACAGAAGGTGACGCCAAGCCCCAAAGCCCCAGCACTGTACCCAACAACTGGCCTAACATGCTTTCCAGGCTAACTAGTTTCATCTTTTAAAAAAAATTTTTAGGCTCAGCGCCTATAGCTCAACCGGCTAAGGCGCCAGCCACGTACACCTAAGGTGGCGGGTTTGAATCCCCAGCCCGGACCCGCCAAGCAACAATGACGGCTTGCAACCAAAAAATAGCCGGGCGTTGTGGCGGGTGCCTGTGGTCCCAGCTACTTGGGAGGCAGAGGCAAGAGACTCGCTTGAGCCCAGGAGTTGGAGGTTGCTTTGAGCTATAATGCCATGGCACTCTACCCAGGGGAACAGCTTGAGGCTCTGTCTCAAAAAAAAAAAATTTTTAGTATAGAAAACAAAGAAAACTAGCCAGGCATTGTGATGGGTGCCTGTAGTCTCAGTACTTGGGAGGCTGTGGTAAGAGGCCAAGAGCTAAGGTTGCTCCAAGCTATGTTGCCATGGAACTCTACCCAGGGTGACAGAGTGAGACTTCATCTCAAAAATAAATAAACCATTTTTGTAAAATATACATAACATAAAATATACCATTTGAACAATTTTAAAGTGTACAGTTCAGTGGTATTAAGTACATTCACATTATTGTGCAACCATCACCACCCTCCACCCCCAGAATGATTTCATATCCCATAGCATAGTTTCATCTTGTAAAACATTCTTCTACTTGACTCTGTGCTTTTGAAGAATGAATGACAACTGAGTTTTTAAGCCCTCCACTCACAAGCCACTTAGCAGCCCTGGAATTCATGGTGTGATAGAAATCTTTCCTCATGCTCCTGTCAGCTGGTCCAGGCCTCACCGGTTTAACCCAGTTTAGAGTTGTGAAACTGCAGGCCACACTCCCAAAGGGGGCAGAGTGGATTCCTGGGGGCTGGGACTTTAGCTCCAGCCTTCCCCCTGCTCTGGCTCTGGCTCTAGTAAGGTGGTTACAATCCTTCCCACCCTCTAGACTGGTGTCTCCATTCCTTCGCATCCCTCCACCCAGGGCCTCATAGCTTTTCTGAGCCTCTATAAGCCCCTCCAAGTGTATTTGAGCTCCATCTTCAAAAGTAAGTCTATGCCTTGCTGGGTGGAGCCAAGGCTATGGCTAGCCGGTGAAGACTGCTCCAGTCCTGGCTGGCACACTCTGGTTCCTACAGCATCACTGGCTCCACAGAAGGTACTTGATCTTTTGAGGAGTGTCAGCCCTGCTCAGGAACCCTCCTGGCTCCCATCCACGTTAGCCTCATCTCCTGATAGGCTCCCATGAGGAGACTGGGCTGCCTCCCCAGGGGACCTTCCTTTTGTCCTTGGGTTCCCACATCAGTCAATGGATCCAGTGTTCCAGACCATTTCCATGGGACCGTGAGGTGAGGATTTTCTGAGCCTTGTACAGTCCTGATAAGGCAGGCCTCGGCCATGCGTCACTGGCTTTGGCTACAGCTCAGATTCTTTGGCTAGAAAAGGGAAGGCCAGCTCCAGAGGTCTGGGATTATACTGGCCCTTAGACATATTATCTCAGGGGCTTAAGGAAGAGAGTAGAGTCCTAGGCTTCAGGCTAGCAGGGGTCAGAGAGATGACCGCACACTTTTCCGAATAATTCTGTGCCCTACTCTACTGTCCACAATAGCCCTATTCCCCCAGTAAGTAGAAGGACCACCTAATCAGCTGTGTGATGCCCAGTAACTTACTTAACCTTTCTGAGCTATAAAAATGGATATTAAAAGACAAAACAGAAGGTTTTTGCTTTTTTTTTTTCTTGAGACAGAAGTTCACTATGTCACCCTCAGTAGAGTGCCATGGCATCACAGCTCACAGCAACCTCAAACTCTTGGGCTTAGCTGGTACTACAGGAGCTTGCCACAATGCCTGGCTATTTTTTTGTTTGTCATTGTTGTTTAGCTGCCCTGGGCCAGGTTCAAACCCACCAGCCTCAGTGTATGTGGCTGACACCATAACCACTGTGCTACAGGGGCCAAGCCAAAAACAGAAGGTTTTTGAAGGATTAAATGTGAATGCTCCTCAGAGCAATGCCAGGAACTCAGAAAGTATGCAATAAACCTTATTTTCTTTTTTGCTTTCTTCTTCATAATAGCTTTCCACACATTGCTTTGGCTCTATAAAGGAAGTCTGGCAAACTGGAAGTTCCCAAAAGAGGCAGGAAAGCCACTGCTGCCTCTTCATGCCCCCAAATACTGCCACAAATGGACAGAAGCCACCAGGTCTGAGACCTTGGGCAGAATAGACACTTGGGCAAATGGCTGCTGCAAAGGAGAAACAATGTCCTGAGATGACCCACCTCCTAACCAGATCTACCAAGGACACATACTCTTTATGTCACTGACAATAAAACTCCATAGACCCAAGATCTCAAGACTTTCTTCCCAAATGAAACAGAGTGGTCCAGATACCTTGTCTGCTTTTTCTGAGGAGGAGAACGGTTTAATCATCTTCACCTTCAAATGAAAACGAGAGTGTTAGGGAAGTATACTCACATGCCCAGATCCCACCCCAACCCAACCCAGGGCAGTGAGAATCTTCGAGGTTGGATACTGCTTTGGGTATTTTTTTTTAAGTCTCTAGTTATTTTTAATGGGTAACTAGAATTAAGAACTACTGGTTTAGTCCAACCTCTTCATTGTAGGGATAACAACATATAGTGTTAAAAAAAAAAAAAGCCCCAGAAAGGTTAAAAGAAATAAAATATTTAAAGTGATAGACAGAGTATAGCACAAGGTAGGTGCCCAAAAGATGGAAGCTGTTATTTTTTTTTTCCTTAGGGTTACTTATCCTCATGGAGATCAGTACAGGTCTGTGAAAAAGTGCTCATCATAGCAAGAAGCTGTTATTATTTCAGTATTTCTATTATTTCTCCAGACTAGGATAGCTTCATGGACATATACAGATGCACAAACCCCACATGTAGAAGGCCCTGTGTGCTTGGTTTCTTGCTTTGATGTTGTCCATCATGAAATTTTTAATTTTTAAACAAGGGGCCCTGCATTTTCAGTTTGCACTGCTCCCTGCAAATTATGTGTGATCCTGGGTCATTCAACTCTTAAAAGCAGAGTGGATTATCACTCATTAAAGAAAGATTGGAAACAAGCCAGGGCTCAAAAGCTTGCTGGGCATGGGGCAGGGAGGGGGTGAAGCTTCCCCTAGCCTGACTCTACTGCCACAATGCTGGGTCCATTGTCCAGGGAGGTTCCTTCTCCTGTCCACTACATCAGGGAAGGGAGTTGTCCCTGCATCTCTTGGAGGAGGCAGTATATACTAGTGGAAAGAGACTATAACCTGGGTCAGAATTTAGCACACTCTCTGACTAGTTGTGAGTCCTCTGAGTCTCAGTTTCCTCAGCTGTAAAAGGAAAGAAATAATGCCTGCCTTGCACAATCACTGTGGAGCACCCGGCATCCTGACAGTCACACTGGGTGCTGGAAATAAGCGAATTCTCTTCCCTTTATTAAGGAAAGGGGAAGCATCCTTCTCCAAAAGAATGGGACTCAAATGTTCCAGGTACAGTTTGTCAGTCACCCAAAGTCCTTTTTCTCCCTGAGAAACCCAACCACAATAAGTCCTCAGGTTTCTGCTTTTCTCACACAACCTAAGGACAAGCAGTTCTGGGGAAAGTTTTAACTCTGGAGAGGGAGGTAGGCTTCAGAGGCCTTTGTAAAGTGTTGTTGCCGCCCTCTAGTGGCAATTGTCTGTATCTGCACAAATTATTAACTTCCTTTTTGGGAAATAAATGCTTGATAATATACTACAATTCAATCTAAAAATTAACTTATTGAGTCCCTAGATACAAAGACAAATAAAACACAGTTCTTTCCCTTTCGCAACTCATAGTTTAGAAAATGAGGCAGGCCAGGTACAGTGGCTCATGCCTGTGTTCCTAGCAGTTGGGGGAGGCCAAGGAGGGAGGATTCCTGAAGACCAGGAACTCTAGATCAGCCTGAGCAACATAGCAAGACCTCCGTCTCTACAAAAAATAAAATTAGCCAGGCATAGTTGCTGCAAGCTGAGCTGATGCCGCTGCACTCTAGCCTGGGACAACAGAGTGAGACACTGTATCAAACAATAAAATAAAATAAAAGAGAGAGAGCCAGTTCTTTGAAAAGATCAGTAAAATTGACAAATCTAGGCTAGGCTTGGTGGCTCACGCCTATAATCCTAGCATTCTGGGAGGCCGCGATGGGTGGACCACCTGAGTTCACGAGTTCTAGACCAGCCTGAGCCAGACCGCATCTCTAAAAATAGCCAGGTGTCGGGGCAGGCGCCTGTAGTCCCAATCACTAGGGAGATTGAGGCAAGAGGATCGCTTGAGCCCAAGAGTTTGAGGTTACTATGAGCTGTGACGCCAGAGCACTCTACCAAGGGCGACAAAGTTAGACTGTCTCAAAAACAAAAAAATTGACAAACCTCTAGTAAGACTGATAAGGAAAATAGAGGACACAATGACCAATATTAGGAATGAAACAGAGACTATCACCACAGACCCTGCAGACAGCAAGAGGATAATAAAGGAATAAAATTGGTAACACCAGACAGCATACACGACTGCGTACGATTCTCCAAACCCAGCCTCATTCCTAGTGGGGAAACTTCTGGACACGCCCCGAAGCGCCACCTCTTTAAATTTTAAAACGAAGACTCAGGCCAATGAGTGTTAAGTTTCGCCCACAACGCAGCTCCCCGCCCACAGCCACGGCTTCCACCAATCAAGCCGAGGTTTTCTCCACAGCCCTTCCAATCACCGCCAAAAATGGAAGTTGCTCACGTAATTACGTAAGGCAAGTGACCAATAGAAACTGAGCCTGGGAACTAACTCCTCCAATAGCAGTAGTGCTTGGAGAGCGCGGGAGCCTTTCGACCAGGGGCCCTGAGGGAACAGTGAATGGCGCTGGTTGCTTAAGGAAGGGTGTAGGGGGAGAAGGCGCGGGTCTGGGTCAGAGCCTTCCAGGAGGCTGCACCGGCGACATGACGTGCTGTCACAAAGTAATGCTGCTGTTGGATACCGCTGGCGGCGCCGCTGGCCACAGCAGGGTCCGGCGGGCCACCCTGCGTCTCCTCACCTACCTGAGCTGCCGATTCGGCCTGGCCGGCATCCACTGGGCCTTCAAGTTCTTTGACTCGCAGGGGGCGCGGAGCCGGCCCTCCCGTGTGTCTGACTTCCGTGAGGTGGGGGCTCGCTCGTGGGAGGACTTCGAGGAAGAGCTGGAGGCCAGGCTGGAGGATCGCGCCCACCTGCCCGGCCCGGCCCCCAGGGCCTCCCACACGCACAGTGCCCTGATGGAGACGCTGCTGGACTACCAGTGGGACCGGCCCGAGATCACGTCGCCCACGAAGCCATTCCTGCGGAGCCCCGGGAGAAGACTGCTGGACGTGGAGAGCGAGGCCAAGGAGGCCGAGGCTGTGCTTGGGGGCTTTGTGAATGCCGTCTTCCTCCTGGCCCCCTGCCCGCATTCGCAAAGGGAGTTGCTGCAGTTCGTGTCCGGGTGCGAGGCCCAGGCCCATCGCCTGCCGCCACCCCCTAAGCAGGTGATGGAGAAGTTGTTGCCCAAGAGAGTTCAGGAAGTCATGGTCGCCCGAAAAATCACCTTGTACTGGGTGGATACCACCGAATGGTCTAAGGTAAGGTAACAGTAGTCTCAGATGTAGTGCACTGTACTCTCCTTGCTAACCAGAACTCGGCAGCGTCCATAGAACGCCAACAGACCCGGAATGAAGCTAAAATGACCATATGCCCCTTCAGAAGGAAAGTGCTGTGGCCAAAAATACATAGGGACAGTTCTCACAACAAAGTGATGGTTCCTCACTACCTACTAAGCCTTTTAAGTCTTTCCCAATTTGGGCCCCACCTGCCTAGCCAGACTTTATTTTCCCCCACACAGCATGTATTCTAGCATAGTAAACCTAGTCTGCATAATTCACAGGTCTTTTTTGTTGTTGTTTAGAGACAGAGCCTCTCTTTATCGCCCTCGGTAGAGTGCAGTGGCGTCACACTGTTTGGGGGGAGTTTTTTGAGACAGAGTCTCACTCTGGTGCTCAGGCTGGAGTTCCGTGGCATCATATCTCACAGAAACGTCAAACTCCTGGGTTCAAGGGATCCTTCTGTCTCAACCTCCGCAGTAGCTAGGACCACAGGTGCTTGCCATAACGCCCAGCTAATTTTTCTGTTTTTAGTAGAGACAAGGTATGGCTTTTGCTCAGGCGGGTCTCAAACTCCAGGGCTGAGGTGATCAACCCACCTCAGGCTCTCAGAGTACTGGGATTACAGGTGTGAGCCACTGCACCCAGCTTAATCCACAGCTCTTTACACCTTGTTTGTCTTATCTCGTGCTGTTCCAGCTGCTTGGGATGCCAGTATTCACTCTTTCTAAGCCAGTCGAAACCTCATTCATAAGGCTTTGCCCAAATGACAACTACTCTGATTTCCGTGCACTTTTCTGGGATACTCCTTCTCCATTATGTTCCAATTGTGCACATCTCTCACCTTCCTTTTAGTCTAAACATACCTCAAAGGCAGACCCCAGGTCTTAACACATTATATACCCCACAGATCTGTGTTGAACATTGTAGGTGTTCAATAAATACTTCCTGACTAAATGAATAAATTCTTACAAACTTCAAGTCTTAAATGATTAATTTGAATTTTTGTAAAGCCAGCGAGGCCCCCTGCTCCTGTTAAGTGCTATGAAAAGTTTATAATTTTAACTTTGTAGTTTTCTTCATGTTGCCTTATTTAGTTAACAGATGTTCGTTGAGAAGCCACTGACATTGAGTACTTGCTTAATACACTGTTTTAGTTGCTGGGGATATGGTAGCCAAAGTGGAGCTTATATTTTATATTAAACAGATAAGCAAGTAAAATTTCAAATTATGCTCTGAAGAAAATACAGCTGGGTGAGGGAGTAGACAGTGGGCATTATGTAAAGGGTGGTAGCCAGGGGAGGGCTTTTTGAGTAGAGACTTGATGAATGTGAAAGTTGGGAAAGAATATTCCTGGCAAAGAAAAGAGCATGTGTAAGGATCTGAGTTGAAAACGAGTTTTGTTTATTTCAGAAACAAAAAGACAAGGAGGAGAGCAGTATGAGAGGACTCTACAGGGCCACATCCTAAGTGTAGATTTTGTTCTAATTAATAGGTAACCTTTGGAAGGTAGTTTAACCAGGCAAAAGATGTGATTCCACTAAATCGAAACACATTCTTTAAGATTACAAATGGAAAATAAGCAGGTGCTTAAACCAAATAATGATAGTCTATGTTAAAATTTCCAACATGCCTACACATACAAAGAAAGCCCTCCCAGGTCATGGCAAATGCAAAATAAGGCAGCAGAAGTTTGTTAAAGAAGAAAAGAAAAAGACAAAATTTATTTAAGGGAATGATAAACATTTGATGGGGAAAATATAGTCCTAAAAATTAAAATCTGTTTAGGCAGCAAATCAAGTGTTGAGCACAGTACACAGTACATATATAAGTGCTCAATTTGAGATAATTTATCACATCAAAGATTTTATTATGGAATGATAATATTTCAAATACCAGCTACACAGAAGTCTTAGTGAATGGGGCTCAGAGATTTTCTTGTTTCCTTTTGCTCTCTTTCTTTTTGGAATAGCATTGACATAAGTTAGTTGATTTAATCTGGGTTTTTTGTTTTGTTTTTTTTTTTGCAGTTTTTGGCCGGGGCTGGGTTTGAACCTGCCACCTCTGGCATATGGGGCTGGTGCCCTACTCCTTTGAGCCACAGGCGTTGCCCAGTTGACTTGGTCTTTTTAAAGATCCCTTCCAGATCTGTGGGGCTAGGTCTTCTCTGAGACTTTCCTTCTTTCATCTGCCATATATTTCTCCTAAGAAAATGCCCATCAGGTAATCTTAAGCTTTACTGGTATTTTCTTCTGCTGAAGGTCTGTCTTTTCCTATTCAAAAGCCTCTACCCAGCCACATTGTGAAAGCAAAAGGGAGTTTAGCCTCTTTCTCCGGAGAGCTCTCAGTATGTAAGAGTGAGAAAAAAGGAAGATAAAATCCAAGACCTGTCTTAGGGAGCTCATGGTCTGGGAAGTAGAACTCTGAGAAATAGAACCAGGACTCAGATTGGAGGTGGAGGGTTCCAAGCACACAAAACATTTTCAAAAATATAGAATAGAATTGGCTTGGCGCCTGTAGCTCAGCAGCCAGGGCTCCAGCCACATACACCAGAGCTAGAGGGTTCAAATCCGGCCTGGGCCTGCCAAACAATGACAACTGCAACCAAAAAATAGTCCAGTGTAGTGCTGGGTGCCTGTAGTCCCAGCTACTTGGGAGGCTGAGGCAAGAGAATCCCTTAAGCCCGAGTTTAAGGTTGCCGTGAGCTGTAACACTAGGGCATTCTACCTAGAGCTGCAAAGTGAGACTCCTATCTCAAAAAAAAAAAAAAACCATTATAGGATAGAATAAAGGATAGGAGACCCCTGACACATTTTCAACTTTTTGCCTTTGATTTATTCAACACATTAGTTACATACTTGCCAGGTGTTCTGGGGGCCGAATACACCATTAGGGAACCAAACACATGTGGTCCCTGATCTCTTGGAGCTTAATAGTCTAGTGGAAATTTACAAATCACCAAATTTGAAACTATCAATAGTACATGTCTGTCACTTACCCTATAATAGGCATACAAATGAAAAATGTAACCATATTCTGTAGTACTATTTGTATCATTTTTTATCATGTGCATTACTATGGTTTGAATATTTGTCCCCTCCAAGACAAGTGGAAATTTAATTTCCAAAATAGCAATATTGAGATGTAGTGCTTTTAAGAGATGATTGGGGCATGAGAGTTCTGCCCTAATGAATGGATCAATCCATTCATAGATTAATGTGTTAATGGATTAATGTGTTATCATGGGAGTGGGAGTGGTGGTTTTATATGAAGAAGAGAGACCTGAGCTTAGCCCCCTCTCTTTTCTGTGTGATGCCCTGCAGCACCTTAAGACTCTTCATAGAGTTCCTATCAGCAAGAAGGCCCTTAGCAGTTATGGCCCCCTGACCTTGGGCTTCTTAGCCTCCATCACTATAAGAAATACATTCCTTTATAAATTACCAAATTTCAGGTATTCTGTTCTAAACAATAGAAAACAGATTAAGATGTGTTTTTTAATCAGAAGTTAATGCCCTTTTCAACTCTTATTAATGTTTGAGCTTAGCCTTCATTTGATAAGCAGGTAGGGGGGGTTTTGTTTGTTTTGGGTTTTTGTTTTTTCAGCTGGTCCCTTAGCTGAAGAAATTTCAACAAATTTTTTGTGTGCCTTTGACAGAAAATTCTAATCAAGGTTCATACTCAGCCCTGGCCAAAAACTGAAAAAAAAAAAAAAAAGAAAATCCTAATCAAGATCTATGGCCTACTTTTTTCCCACACAGCAGTGAACACAGGAAAACAGGGATGGTAACAGCAAACACTAATTCATTAATTAATCTATTACAGGTCACTATGTACAACTGAAACAAAAGTTTCTCAATAAACATTGTTTATCTTTGTTACATGTGATATTTTCTTCTGTGCTCTGATATTTTCTATTCTGTTCTTTTTAAATGCCTATCAATTGTTTTAATCACCCCATTCCTGACTCTTAAGATCCTAGATATGGTGTATAGAGGTTGCTCAGTAAAAGTTCATTGAAAGAAGGTTGACTGAAGAGTCAGGATGTGTGAAGGAGTGAGGCAGGGCTTTTACAAAGAAAGCAGGATTTGAGATAGATATGGAAGTATATAATAAGCATTTAATTGGTGAAGAAGGAAAGATAGGCACAGGAAATAATCAGCAAAAATATAGACACATTATAAATTGTGGCATGCTCAGAAAATAGCAAATGGTTAAGTGTGCCTAGAAAGCAAGAAGGAAATAGAAGTTATGTATTCCGAAAGGTTATTTGGGATCAGTTGTGTAGGACATTATGGCTGTGTTAAAGAGTTACTTTACCTGGAAGAAGTGGGAAGTCTCTGAAAGGTTTTAGAGATGTAGAATGATCAGATATGTGATTTGGAAAAATACTTACAGCAATGTAGAGAAAAGATGATGAGGGCTTCAGTTAAAACAGTGAAGGTAGAACAGGGAAACCTGTTTGTTTCCTACACAGACCTATGAGTAGATAAGTCAAAGCAATGGTCACTGTCTGGGGGAGGAGCTTCTGCCTCACTCCCATGATACCCGGCTGTTGCTGTGTTATGTTGTGTAGATCAGAATTATTTTTATTAATGTATAATGATTTGGTGTTCTTTCTGATTCTAATATTTTATGATTTATACCCAATGATTTGCATCACTTCTGTTCCTTGACAGAAAATACAAATGAGGTGCTATTTTCACTAAATTAATGCTTTCTTGACGACAGATTATGTAGTAATTATGTTCTGTGGTTGTACTATTACTGGACGCTGGCCATTATTTGTATTTGGTTTAACAAATACGTTAATTGTATAATTTGATCCTTCAATGTTGATATCAATTTTACTTTCTCCTGATTCCTTTAGCTTTATTTATGAATGCCTAATTTTAATAACCTGAGGTTCTTTGTCATTTTTATTTTAGTTGTGGGAATCCCCAGATCACCTGGGGTACTGGACAGTTTGTGAATTGCTCCACCTTAGAGGAGGTACCGTCTTGCCATCTGAATCGTTCACCCAGGATTTTATTAAAGCTAGGGAAATACTACTCATGGGTGAAGGAAAGCTGTCAAGTGAACCTCACCTCTCTCCATGGATTTCAACTCTGCCAAGTGATGCTACCTTAAACCGCTTGCTCTATAATTCTCCTGGGTATGAAGACTCATTTCCAAGGATAGAAGGAACATTATTTCTCCCTGTTGAAAGTAAGCAAATTATATTTGAGGTTTTTTTTTTAATCTCAATTACATTAATTTCTTCAAGACAGGTCCATGTTTTTAATTTCTTTGGCATATCCCACAATAGAAAGAATTAAAAGAACTCTAAGCAAAATCAGAGACTGCTTATGAAAGTTTGAACTCTAATATAGTACAACTGCAAGCCCATGCACAAAAAGACCAGTAGATGATTTTAAAGTGTTTCCCGACTGTTCCCAAAGAAGAGTGACATTGTTCAGGTGCCCATGCACATGGGTGATAATATTTAATTGCCTTGTAGAAGTTGAAGACCATAAAGACACAATGATTGACTAAGAAAAAAAATCAATTAGTCTACAGAAACCAAAAATGATGCCTGTTACCAGGAAAAGCCAGCATGTTGGAATCTTTGTAAATTTTCTTCACTGTGTGATTCTCCATAGGCTGAATCTCTTTTTTTTTTTTTTTGAGACAGAGTCTCACTGTGTTGCCCTTGGTAGAGTATTGTGGCGTTATAGCTCACAACAACCTCAAACTCTTGGGCTTAAGTGATTCTCTTGCCTTAGCCTCCCAAGTAGCTGAGACTACAGGCACCCGTCACAGCACCTGGCTATTTTTTGTTGCAGTTGTCATTGTTGGTTTAGCTGGCCCCAGCTGGGTTTGAACCCACCAGCCTCGGTATATATGGCTGGCGCGGTAATCACTGTGCTACGTGCACTGAGCCTGAATCTCATTTTTTAATACATTATGTATTCACCCAGAAATATTATTTCATAGAGATATAAACTATGTTGTACACTATGTGCAGCTAAAGGAATTTTCAAGAGTAGTTTTATTTCAGTAATTTCATCCTACATAGTCTTTAGAATTTAACCTCCTTATAGATATGATGATGCACTATATTTTATGGGTTTAAAGAACAGTGTCTTTCTTATAAGTAGTAGGTATTGCTTGAGTACTTATTTCTAAATCATAATTATCAACAAGTTCTGACATCACATCTGGCCCTGGTAATTCCCTTCCTTTATAGCTTTTCCTCTACTAAATGAACTTGCTGTGATAGGTTGTTGGCAATAATATAAGGGTTGAAGTGTGAAGTAGTGACAAGTACCTCACCTAGCAATCTGATTTTTTTCCCTCTTACTATTAAATCTTTTTTTAGTAACTATTTATTGTGTTAGAATTTTAATATTCTTTAATTTCTAACAGGCAAAAAGATTAAAGAAACATGGATAGTCACCCTAGAGCCCTTGGCGATGCATCAGAGACATTTTCAGAAACCAGTCAGAATTTTTCTAAAAGGCTCAGTGTCCCAGTGGTCTCTCCCAATGAGCAGCACTTTTGGGACTGACAGCTGGATGCTACAAAGTTCAGAGAAGAACACATCAACTCAAAAGCTGTTATTTCAGCAGCTGATAAGCAGGCTGACTGCTGAAGAGTTACATCTGGTAAGTATCCTCTACATGATGTTACACTTGTCTAATTAAACACACTAGGAAAGTGAAATAAGTGTGTTTATGGAATGCCCTAATAATATAGTCTCAGAAAAACTGACGTTTTTGCTAATAATAATATCAACATTGTAACATAATGACAACAGTGCTCTTTAATGAAGAAACCATTTATAAAATTCTATGTACCCAGAATCCAATCAAGCTAAATTACATTCACATAGGCAAGAAGGCAGTCAGCCAGATGCAACGATGGTATTATGGTACTGAGGTGATTTATTGCTATTTTTTAAGTTTTTATGTTAAGTAAAGAAAAAGCTACTATTCTAAAACATTAGATAGTAGTAGTAGTTACACAAACTTAAAAATGTTTTATGAAAAGAAACATATACCTACCTAGATTTGATTTAAAGATGATAATTATTTTTAAACTACTAGCAAACTCCTTACCTTACCTTGTCTTTTGCCTTAATAATCTCTATTCTGGATCACATTATAAAACATTCTAGAGAAAAACAGGGTAGTTATTAAACTGATGCTGTTCTAAGAGTTATGTGCTCTGGAAAAGCACATGGGGCTGGAGAGACAGTGATCTGGATTAGGTCTTTGCTGCCCACTGTATATTCTGGATAAGTCTCTTAGTGATACATTGCCTCATGGTTAAGTACTTGGGTTTTAAAGTCACATATTCTTGGGCCTCTTCCCTTACTAACTGGGTAACCTTGAATAAGTACTTCTTCCTCCTCAACAATCCTTTCTCTTTAAAATTGGGATAATAATTATTTTTACCTCAGACTGGTTGTAAGGATTCAGAGAGCACATAATAAGTTCAAATATTCCTGGTAATGTGAAGTTTTTCTTACTTGTAAATTCAAAGATTGGGACTATGTGATAGTAAATTATCTTTCTACCTCTGGTAACCATAACCCTATCTTTTCTACAATTTTCTCTTTACATTAATAATCATTGGGAAAACTGTTATTCTTTTACTAAGCTACATTCTTCTTTAGGCAAGCATATTGACAACAGTGTTCTCAACTAATTAGAACTTCTTATATAGGTTGCTGATGTAGACCATGGTGAAGGCTGGCCTCCTATCACTGGAGTTATCTCCCCACTCTCTGCCAATGCCACGGTTCTCACCATGTTCCGCACAGAGGAGACTCACTTTCAAAGACATTTTCGCCAAACATCTGTGGCCCAGGACCCTCAGGATACAGCTTCCCTTTTCTCAGGTGTTATGGATTGTGTCTTGAATCAGATTGATAATTCTCTTGAAGATCTTGCTACTTCTGGTAAGCTTCTGAACCAGTCACTACACTTAATTTTAGCCAAAACACTGAGAAGCAATTAGAGTGTTACTCGTACAGTCTAGGGTGGTTTACAGTCTTTTCCAGCATCAGAACTTTCTCCTACCATGCATTCAGTAGAACCCCAATATAAGGCAAATAAAAGCAAGCTACAATACTTCAGGCAGTTTAAATTATCATTATTTATAGAAATCCTGGCTGAAGGTTCCATAAGACCAATTGAAATCAAAGTCATAAGGTGAAACTTAATTTTTAATACATTAATAATGATTGTATATAAAACTGTAGTTATTCTATCTACCTTACAATTCATTGCATTGTTACTATATGATATAAATCTTGTTTATGCTAGGTAGATGTAAATATATATAATCAACTTGATATTTCTTTTGTTTTTTGTTTTTTTTTTTTGAGACAGAGCCTCAAGCTATCCCCCTGGGTAGAGTGCCTTGGCGTCACAGCTCACAGCAACCTCCAACTCTTGGGCTCAAGCGAGTCTCTTGCTTCAGCCTCCCAAGTATCTGGGACCACAGGCGCCCGCCACAACGCCTGGCTATTTTTTTTTTTTTTTTTTGGTTGCAGCCATAATTGTTGTTTGGTGGGCCTGGGCTGGATTTGAACCTGCCACCTTAGGTGTATGTGGCTGGCACCTTAGCCACTTGAGCCAAAGGCGCCGAGCCCCATTTGTCATTTCCTTTCCATCCAAACTGCCAAAAGACCAGTTGGGCCGTCTATTCTCACCTGATCTGCTCAGTCTCTTATGAGACCTTGCCATAATCCCACCCTTCTCAAAGCCATTCCTCACACCCTCTAACCCAGCAACATCCAACAGAAATACTTGTATGTGAGCCACACACAAAGCTAAAAGCCTTCTAATAGCCATATTCTACAAAGTAAAAAAGAAATAGGTGGAATTAATTTGAATAGTATATTTTATTTAACCCAGTATATCCAAAATATTATCATTTCAATATATAATCAATATAAAAATTGAGATATTTCCTACTGTTTTTTTCTTATTAAACCTTCAAAATCCAGCATGCATTTTATACTTATGATTATTTCAAGTGCTCCCCATCTTTTCAGAAAATCCAAATTCATTAGCCTAACAAACCAGGCCCTCTCCAACATCTAACCACATGCCCTTCCCTGCCATATCTCTGTTTAGTGAACCACACCTGAATTCGCCTCTTATCACACCTTCCTGGGCTTGACTTCCAGCACCTTGGGATATTCCGCCACCATCGGACACACATCTTACTCCAGGCACTGGCCACTCAACATGTCATGCAAATGTGCCCCTTTCCCAAAAGGCCACAAGTACTTCCCTGCCAAGCCCACTCTCCCCATGCCTCTTCGAGAGCACTTAGCTCAGGTGGTCCACCAGTTTTGTCTGCCCCAAATCCTCAACCCTAAGAGGTCCGGGAGCTCCTTGGAGCTAGGGATTTGTGTTCCACTTATATATGTATAAATACATAAATTCAGCCCAAATTGAGTCCAGTTTATATTTAAGTACACAGCCTGGGCACTTTATATTTACATATGAAGTATGAACTTTTTTAAGATGTGGCTATGTTACAACTTTTACTGACATCTAGTTACTGAGCTTGATTGAACTCTCAAGTTATTTAGACAACTCTTAATCTCAAATTGTACACATTTGCAGATGGGTGAAAGAAAGTAGACCAGCTAAAAAGCAGCTACCGCTGGAAGAGCCACTGTTCCTGGAGTTTTTTTCCCCATTAGCACAAAGATCTTTTAGCCTTCAACTGTTTTTCATAGCTGGGCTGGAATAAACGGGAAACCACAAAAATGAAGGCTTCCACTGGGCCAGTCATCAAATCACAGTGGCAATGAAGAGACCATCCAGAACGATCCACATCTGATTAATCGCTACACTTTAAGTGGTTATTTACTCATTTAATTCTCAAATTTAACTAATTCTTTGAAATTTTCAGTAACAAAATTCTGGACTACAGGAGTTCTTCGAGCCCTCTCCACCCTTCACTGAAGATCCCTGCCCTCCCTTTTCAGGCCCCATGGAACTGCTGCTCTTTTATTTTAATCAGAAAGCTTTATAAAAACAATTGCCATGGCCCTCAGCCTCCATCCCAGTTGGGTCTTTTTTTTCCCTCTTATCGTGTAAAGTGTCTCAGAAGATTCTGGCTTGGCAGACATGAGTGACTCCATCTGAACATGTTAATCAGAAAGCAGACAACTTCAATAATAATTACAGATCCCGGGTTTTCGTTTCATACTTTTCTAAGCAAAAAGCTTGGCAAAGCCTCTTATGGTTTCCCCAACTTCTACAAAAATCTGTCTCCTAAGCAAAAGCTTCTGTTTCCTAGTAGCAGTAGATACTCCTTTAAAACTTAAAAGTTAAAAAAAGAAAAGCAATTACAATGGCATTTTACTTCCATACTTTCTCCCCAGTATTTTCCACTTAGAACAGAATCCACTAGTTTATTTATAAACATGTAATTATTTTTCCCTTATAGATCCCATGTTTTAAAAAACTTGACCTTACAAATTATGTTAAGTAATAATCCACAAGTTTTCTTTATTAAATATGTATTACACTCAACTGTTTATCCAGCACCTTACTACATGCCAGGTACTGGTTTAGGCATTGGGGATACAGCAGGGAACCCGAACTCAAAAGTCTCTGTCTCACCAAATTCACATTCCGCTCAGCAGGTAAATACTATGAAGAATCAAGCAAAGGCCAGGCATGTGGCTCATACTTATAACTAGCACTCAGGGAGATGGACGTGGATGGATTGCTTGAGATCAGGAATTCTAAGACCAGTCTATTAAAAATAGAAAACTTAGCCAAGTGTTGTGCCTGGTGCCAGTTACTTGGGAGGCTGAGTCAGGAGGATCACATGAACCCAGTAGTTAGAGGTTGCCGTGAGCTAGGCTGAGGCCATACAGGGCACTCTAGCCTGGGCAACGGAGTAAGACTCGACCTCAAAAAATAAAAATAAAAAATGAAATAAGGCTCGGTGCCTATAGCTCAACCGGCTAAGGTGCTAGCCACGTACACCTAAGGTGGCGGGTTCGAATCCCCAGCCGGGACCCGCCAAACAACAACGGCTGCAACCAAAAAATAGCCGGGCGTTGTGGCGGGCGCCTGTGGTCCCAGCTACCTGGGAGGCTGAGGCAAGAGACTCGCTTGAGCCCAGGAGTTGGAGGTTGCTGTGAGCTGTAATGCCACGGCACTCTACCCAGGGGGATGGCTTGTGGCTCTGTCTCA
>CAUYTI010007017.1:0-14177 GCA_963575145.1 Galago senegalensis | reverse complement strand
GTCTCCTGCCTCCGCCTCCCAAGTAGCTGGGACCACAGGCGCCTGCCACAACGCCTGGCTATTTTTTGGTTGCAGCCGTCATTGTTGTTTGGCGGGCCCGGGCTGGGGATTCGAACCCGCCACCTTAGGTGTATGTGGCTGTCGCCTTAGCCGGTTGAGCTATAGGCGCCGAGCCGGTACTGATGATTAATAGCATAAAAGTTCTCTGTTGGACAGGAACGCCTTTTAGCACTCACTGTGCCCTCTGAGAAGTGTACAGTGAGACAAGTCTGACCCGTTTTTGTAACAGCTTTCACGTTCTCATTAGGAAGTCAAGGGAGCAACACACATGGCCCTCTGGGGCAACGCTGGGCACCATGGAGCTCTGGGCCATTCCTTGGCAGGCTTTACTGCTCATGTCTCCAAAGCCAATAAGTATCATTCGGTTTTATATATTTTTTAAATATTTATGAAAGAACCTTGTTTTAAATTTATTTTTGCCTGCGTGAGGAAGAGTACCTAAAGAACTTCTTCACATAACCAGTCTGTGAGGTGGTGTGAGATACCCTGAGTTAACTAGTGGTGGTCCTGGGCCTGGTGCTCCTGTGCTTCTCGGAAGAAGTTGTGTGCACCGGGTTTTTAATCTGTTCCCTCTGAGGCCAGTGGGGTCTGGGACCAGCTTGAGGGGTGTGCCTGTGGCTCTCATCCAGTCTGCTGGTTCAGGGACACAGCTGGGGCCCCTTCTACGGAAGGAAAGTGAGCTTTCTCAGTGGCTGTTTGCTGTTGTCTTGCTTCTGGGTTGTAAAGATTTGCACGAGTGTGAAGATGATGGGTCTCTTTACAGTTAACCTGGAATGACTGAGACCTGAGATGGAGGTGCGGGTCAGGCTGGGTGGTGTGTGTGGCCTGCACCTTTGTTGCCTGGTAGCTGTCATTGTAGCAGGGGCCTGGGCTAGACATGGCAGGGTTTCCATGTTTTCAGAGAGAAAGGAGACAGCTGTGTGTGTGCTGTCTGGGTTTTGAAAACAGTGTGGTCCTGTCAGAGTGGTTTTGAAGGCTGAGGGCTAAAGTGGCCTATAGGCTACTGGTTTTATTTTGAAAATGAGTTTAAAATGAGTGGTCATCTTCTAGTATTTTGACTGGCATCAGAGTGTCTGTTGCGTGTTTCTTCCAGGGTGTGGTTACTGCTGCCACCAGTCTGATCACCACTCTAGCGCAGAAGAACCCAGAAGAGTTTAAAACCTCCGTCTCTCTGGCCGTCTCGAGACTGAGCAGGGTAAGTCTGCTTGTGGGGATGAGAGGCGATGGCTGTGTGTCTAGTGATTCACCTTGTGTGTTAGTTTCCTTCTAGAATGCAACGTATTCCAGTCTTGGTAACCCAAGAATGGAAGCTGTCTTGGTTGGGACTTGGCTTTCCTTTTGACCTTTTTGGTAACTGAGAAGCACCTTCTGTGCTGGACGGCATGCAGGGACAAGGAGTCTCTCTGGTGGTCCTGTCACCAGAGTGAGCCAGCACTCACTCCCTGTGGAGGGACGGTGCTGCTAAGCCCTGTGGTCCTGCCTGAAGAGCCTGGCCTGACTGCTGTGTGGTGCCCGCTCCTTGTTTCCAGGTGCTACCACTTGAGCGCACACCCTAAAACCTGTCCTTAGCTCTGTGTTTTGAATTTCACATAAATTGATCCTGAATGTATTCTTTTGTGTTTGACTTGTTTTGCTCACCATGGAGAAACCCTCTTTGTTTTGCGTAGCTGTTGTTCAGTTGTTCCTGGTGCTGCGTAGAATCCAACCATGTGAGTGTCATCTATTTACTGTTGCGGTGCAAACTCAGCTGCTTTTTTCTACCTTGACGCCCTTGTGAATGATAGAGCTATGGGAGCCTTGGGTGTCTCTGGGTTTGTGCACTACTGGTGGGCGTGTAGGTATAGGTGCACTACTGGTGGGCGTCTACCCCGATCTGGCCTTGCTGGGCCCTGGGCACCTGCTCTTCAGCCTGAGGTAATGGACAGGACCGGACCAGCTTCCACAGGGTGGTCCGGTTGGCACTGCCTGTGGTGTGCATGAGATCTCCTGTCCTGCATCTGCCATCGCTGATGACTTGTTGGTGGCATCTCTGGGATTTTCGCCTTACTCAGAGCATGTGGTTTCTTTTTCTTTTTTCTTTTTTTTTTTGTGGAGACAGAGTCTTACTTTATCACCCTCGGTAGAGAGTGCCATGGCGTCACACAGCTCACAACTACCTCCAACTCCTGGGTGATTCTCTTGCCTCTGCCTCCTGAGTAGCTGGAACTACAGGCGCCCGCCACAACGCCTGGCTATTTTTTTTGTTGCAGTTTGGCCGAGGCTGGGTTTGAAGCTGCCACCCTCAGTGTATGGGGCTGGCACCCTACTCACTGAGCCACAGGCCCCGCCCGCATGTGGTTTCTTTATCAACACCCAGATGTTTCTTAAAAATATTGATAAAACTATGACTACAGGCACTTTCTTGAGTAAAGGAAAGTAAACATAGTACTAGTGTTAGAAACTTGTATTTTATGGAAAAAGATATATATTTTGTGTAAGTACAAGGTCAAGCAAAAATATCAGATGTGTACACAGGAGGAATGCATTGATGTGAACTTCTGATTTTACCCACTTCACCATATAAACACTGAAGCAGTTCTGATCACCACGTGCAGATTGAGTGGATGGAACAGTTTACAGATCTCATTTTGGTGAAATGAACCATTATTAAGGGATGCAGAGTCACTGAAAGTCAAATGTTTTGAAGCATCTGCAATGACTGGGCTGTAAAGCAGGTGCAGGTTACTAAGACATGGGCCTCTAAGCTCCCTACAGCTGCCCTTTCAAGGCAGACTTTGAAGAAAATGTTTGAATTGTGTGAAAAAACTGGTAGCTGTTAACTAATTCTCACTCCTCTATTTTAAGATAAAAAGAATATATGAATTTACTTGCATATTTTCTAATTGGTTTATAGCAGTGGTTCTCAACCTTCCTAATGGTGCAATGTATTTTCATTGTTACAAAGGGGTTGCAACTCATAGGTTGAGAACTGCTGGTTTATAGGCTCACATATACTCTTAAATTTCTTTAATGAAATATTTTCCCTAATTTTTGGACTCAGTTCATGTATTAGTCAGAGTTTTCCAGAGAAGCAGTCAACAGGATGTGTGTGTATGTCCATAACCATCTGTCTAGATACTTATTTTAAGGAATTGGCTCAAATGATGATAGCAGTGGTTCTCAACCTTCCTAATGCCACAGTGTATTTTCATTGTTACAAAGGGGTGGTGACCCATAGGTTGAGAACCGCTGCTGTAGAGGCTGCAAGTCCACAGTTTTCAGGGCATACTGGAGACCTGAGGGAAATGAGTGTTCTGTTCTTTGGGGTGGTAACCATCCTGGCTGAGAGGTATTGTGATTTTTGTTTTGTTTTGTTTTTACTTTTTGGAGCTAAGGACTTGCTTTCTTTATTGTCCATGACATCACAGCTCACAGCAGCTTCACACTCTTGGGCTCAAGTGATTCTCTTGCCTCAGCCTCCTGAGTAGCTGGGACTATAGGCTCCTGCCAAAATGCCCAGCTAGTTTTTATGTTTTTAGTAGTGATGGGGTCTTGGTCTTGCTCAGGCTGGTCTTGAACTCCTAAGCTCAAGTGATCCACCCTCCTCGATGTCCTAGACTATTGGGATTACAAATGGGAGGCACCTTGCCCAGCCTGTTTTCTGTCTCTTGACAGCAGCCATTCTGCTGGGCAGGAGGTAGACTCTCACCGTGGCCCCTTACGGTGGCCCTGACTTGCAGCTCTGTGATGGTCAGGACAGAGAGCGTCTTTCATGTGCTTATCCACTCTCATGTGTCTTCTTTATAGGACTGTCTGTTAAAAGTCCTTTCCCCATTTCCAACTGGGCTGCTTGTTTTTTCTATTGTTGGATTTGCAGAGTTCTCTATACTTTCTGGATATTGATTACTTATTAGCTATGTAATTCACAAGTATTTTCCCATTTTGTGGGTGGTCTTTTTACTCTGTTGGTAGTGTTTTGATGTACAAAATTAAAAAAAATTAAGACTTGGAGCAATGGCTCATGTCTGTAATCCCAGCACTTGGGAGGCTGAGGCAGGTGGATTGCCTGAGCTCACCAGTTTAAGACCAGCCTGAGCAAGAGTAAGACCCTGTCTCTAAAAATAGCTGTCCCAGCTACTAGGGAGGCTGAGGCAGGAGAATCCCTTGAGCCCAAGAGTTTGAGGTTGCGGCTCAGCGCCTGTGGCTCAATCGGCTAAGGCGCCAGCCATATACACCTAAGGTGGCAGGTTCGAATCCCCAGCCTGGGCCTGCCAAACAACAATGATGGCTGCAACCAAAAAAAAAAAAAAAATGGCCGGGCGTTGTGGCGTTCGCCTGTAGTCCCAGCTACTTGGGAGGCTGAGGCAGGAGACTCGCTTGAGCCCAGGAGTTTGAGGTTGCTGTGAGCTGTGATACCACAGCGCACTCCTGGGGGCGACAAAGTGAAACTCTTGTCTCAAAAAAAACAAATTTTTTTTTTATGAAGTCCAGTTTGTTTAGTTTTTTGTTGTTGTTCCCTGTGCCTTTGGTGTCATATCTGAGAAATCATCCCCAAATTCAGTGTTGTGAAGTTTCTGCCCTATGTTTTCTTTAAGATTTTTATTGTTTTTGGTCTTACCTTAGGTCTTTGGTGTTGAGCTGCTTTTGTATGTTGTGTAGCTGTGGGTGTTGGGTTTTCCTAACATTGTTAAGAAGACTGTTTTTTCCCTCCTGGGTGACCTTGGCACCCTTGGCAGAAATCATTTGACCCTATATTGTGCAGTTGGTTTTTGCATATTAATCTTGGAGTTGACAATTTTCCCTGAGTTATTAAACTCAGTTAATAATTTCAGTGAATTATGTGTAGATTTCTTTGTACAGAAATCTTTCTTTTACATCATACTTTCTATGGACAATGAGTTTATTTTTCTGCAGTCTGTATCTGTATGTATTTCCTATGTTACTGCTTCAACTTAGACCTCTACTGTGATGTTGAACGTAAGGATTGATGTCTACTTTCTTGTTTCAGTGGGAAACTTTTCACGTTTTGCCATTAAGTATGATATCTGCTGTGACATGTTGTTTGGTTCTCTTTCTCAACGTTGAAGACATTCCCTTCTCTGTCTAGTTTGCTAAACATTATTATTATTATTATTTGAGATGGAGTCTTACTACGTCGCCCTTGGTAGAGTGCCATGGAGTCATAGGGATTTCGAACTCTTGTCACAGCAATTTCAAACTCTTGGGCTTAAGTGATTCTGTTGCCTCAGCCTCCTGAGCAGGTAGGACTACAGGCACCTGCCACAATGCCAGGCTATTTTTGTTGTTGTTGTTATTGTAGTTGTCATTGTTTCACAGGCCCGGGCTGGGTTTGAACCTGCCAGCCCCGATGTATGTGGCTGGTGTCCTAACCACTGAACTATAGTCTCTGAGCCTTACTAAACAATTTTTTAAATTAAATCATAGCTGTGTACATTAATACAATCATGGGGTACTATATGCTGGTTTTATATACAATTTGAAATATTTTCATCAAACTGGTTAACATAGCCTTCACGGCATTTTCTTATTGCATTAAGACATTTGTATTCTACATTTAGTAAATTTCACATATACCCTTGTAAGATGCACCGTAGTGTGGTCCTACCAATTACTCTCCCTCTACCCATCCTCCCCTCCCCTTAAACATTTTTATCATAAACTGCTAAAACTGTTTGAACTTTGGGTTTTCTTTATGGGAAAATGTCTATGGATTCAGTTTATTTAGTAAGTTACAAAACTTCATATTTTCTGTTTCTTTATTCATCACTTTGGGTTAAGTTGCCTTTTTTTTTTGAGACAGAGTCTCACTTTGTCCCCCTGGGTAGAGTGCCCTGGTATCATAGCTCACAGCAACATCAAACTCTTGGGTTCAAATGATTCTCTTTCCTCAGCCTCCTGAGTAGCTGGGACTATAGGTGTCTGTCACAATGCCTGGCTATTTTTAGAGACAAAGTTTTACTTTGGCTCAGGCTGGTCTTGAACCTGTGAGCTCAGGCAATCCACCTGCTCAGCTCCCAGAGTGCTAGGATTATAGGTGTGAGCCACTGGGCCTGGCCCAAATTGCATTTTCTTTTCTCTCTCTCTCTCTCTTTTTTTAAGAGACCAAGTCTCACTTTGTTGCCCTTGGTGGACTGCTGTGGCGTCACAGCTCACAGCAACCTCTAGCTCTTGGGCTTAGGCGATTCTCTTACCTCAGCCTCCCCAGTAGCTGGGACTACAGGCACCTGCCACAGTGCCTGGCTATTTTTTTGTTGCAGTTTGGCTGGGACTGGGTTTGAACCTGCCAACCTCAGTATATGGGGCTGGCACTCTACTTACTGAGCCATAGGCGCCACCCCAAGTTGCATTTTCTTGGCACTTGTTAATTCATCCCAATGTTCATGTCTTTTTTCTTTTTTTTTGGCTAGGCTGGGTTTGAATCCACCAACTCTGGCATATGGGCCGGTGCCCTACTCCTTTGAGCCACACAGGTACCATCCTTTTTTTTTTTTAAGACAGAGTTTTACTATGTTGCTTTTGGTAGACTACTATGGCACCATAACTCACAGCAACCTCAAACTCTTGGGCTGAAGCGATTTTCTTCCTCACCCTCCCAAGTAGCTGGGACTATAGGTGCCTGCCACAATGCCCTGTTATTTTTAGTTATTATTATTATTTTTTTTAACTTTGTACATTGATGCATTTATGGGGTTTAGGGTACTGCTTTGATATGCAGTGTGAAAGCCCTGTTATTTTTAGAGGTGAGGTCTCGCTCTGATTTAGGCTAGTCTTGAACTCATGAGCTCAGGCAGTGTACCTGCCTCGCCCTTCTAAGTGCTGGGGTTATAGGCGTGAGCCAGTGCGCCCGGCCTCTGTTCAGCTTTCATATCGGATATTTGCACCTTTTCATTTTCTCTTGAGTAATTTTGAGTGTGTGCTAATTTCTTTTGAATAATTAACTTTTGACCTTGTTGGTTCTCAGTGTTGTATTTTTTTCTACTTTATTACCTTCTGCTTGTATCTTTATTGTTTCTTCTCCTTTCTTTGGGTTAGTTTTCTAGTGTTTTTAAAAAACTTCAGATGAATTTTCTTTGCTTTTCTCCTTATATTTGTTCCAAATATCTTTATTTAAAGCTATGACTTTTCTGAGAATGGCTTCGGTGGCGTAACACGTTTCAAAGGTAGCTCATACTGACAGAGTCCCTGTCTTGCTCAGATGTGATGTGGTTCTGGTCCCTTCTGGTGGTAGGTGTAAGTCCACCCTCTTCCCAGACAGCTGAGCTGGTCATCTCTCTGTGGGGTGAGGGAGGAGTACTCTGCTGTCCTGAAGCTGGAGGTGGGGTGGATCCTGGCTTGGGTGTTGGTGGAACTGCGGGGCCATGGCGGCGGCCATTTGTCTAGAAGCTTGGCTGGGGCTGTGCATGCCACCACCATGCACAGGTGCCATGGTATTTTGTGTCACTAGGCTGTTGTGCCCTTGGCCACTTTGTGCAACACAGAGCACAGCAGCAGCATTCAGAGTTGCTGCTGAAGGTGACAGGGCTGTCTTTCCCCCACCCACCAACATGAGGTGAAGGGTAGAAAGGTAGTAAGCATTATCCTGGCACTGTAAACAGAGCTGCATTCCTGGCTGAGGCGTGCTGGGGAACCAGGATTCTTTGGTCCCCTCCCTGGGGCTCCTGACAGGCAATGTGTCTCACCCCTCCTGTTGCCTTACAGATTGTGACATCTGCGTCCACAGACCTTCAGGATTACACCTACTACTTTGTCCCAGCACCCTGGCTATCAGTCAAGCTTCTGAGGCTGCTGCAGTGCTACCCACCCCCAGGTAATGGCCCTGCTGCCAGGTGGGGCTCTGCCCCAGCCTTTCACGGGGGATTCATTTAGTTCAGAAGGGAGTTGATAGCCCACATCTTGTCCCGGGGCCTCTGCTGTTGCTGCCACCCACATCTTGGCTTTCATGGAGTGGCTGTTGAGGTTGGATTTGTCTGTGCTTTTGTGGAGTGTCAGATGTGTGCAGCTTTTTTGAGGCAGTTTTTAAAAATTAAAACTTGAAACTATTAGGAACTTGTATCCTAAATTTCAGTCATCAGTATAATGTTTCTATACATGTCAAAGCTACTTTCGTGTTTATCTTTCATCCTGAGACATTCCATTTGACTCGTAAGGTGCATTTCTAGAAACGGAATTTCTTGGTGGAAGAATATACATTAAAATTGTCACATATTCCAAGTCACTTTCTACAGAGATTACTTTGTTGTTCTAATCTTTATATTTTAACGTTTATTTTTTTATTTTTATTTTTTTGAAACAGAGTTTCACTTGTTGCCCTTGGTAGAGAGCCATGGTGAGCCATAGCTCACAGAAACCTCAAACTCTTGGGCTCAAGCGATTCTCTTGCCTCAGCCTCTCAAGTAGCTGGGACTATAGGCACCTGCCACAACACCTGGCTATTTTTTGTTGCAGTTGTCATTGTTATGTAGTTGGCCTGGGCAAGTTCGAACCCTCCAACTTTGGTGTATGTGGCTGGTACCATAACTGCTATGCTACCGGTGCACCGCCTTTAATGTTTATTTTCATAAAGGATGTTTTCTTTGTAACTTCCTGTATTAAACATCTTTTGATCTTGAAGTAGAAACACTGGCCATGTTGAGTAGGGTCCCTGTGCCTCACTGGGTTGAAGGGACCTCCCACAGATCTGGGGCTAGAGTTTCTGACTTGATGTGGTTTGCAGAATTTTCGCCCTCCTCAGTCTTCACAGGGTCCAGCCGTTCTCCATGGGTGGTTTTGTTGCAAGCTGGATGTGCTGCTGTTTTTTAATACATAATGTTGCATAAGCTTTTTTTGATATTCTGGTATTTTGTTGCTTTCTCATTCTTTTTTGGTTCATTATCTTCTTCTGGTTCTAGTGGAACCTTAAAATTCTTTGTTTCTTTTTGAGAGATTCTCATTTTGTCATCCTCAGTAGAGTGCTCTGGCATCATAGCTGACAGTAACCTCTAACTCTTTGGCTCAAGTGATCCTTTTTCCTTAGCCTCTGGAGTAGCTAGGACTATAGTTGGCTGCCATAAGCCTCGACTAGTTTTTCTGTTTAAAATAGAGATTGGATCTCGCTCTTCCTTAGGCTGGTCTTGTACTCATGAGCACAAGTGATCCACCTACCTGGGCCTCCTAGAGTGCTAGGATTATAGGTGTGAGCCACTCTGCCCAGCCCAAATTGTTTCTTTTTTTACTGTTTACATTTTCTGTTTCTTTTAGAATTATCTCAGGTAGAGGAAACCTTTTGTCCCCCTTTTCCTCCAACTCTTTTATGATGCATCTTACTGTGTCTCTCAGATTTTATTTCCTTTAGATTTATGTAATTTGTGTCTCAGCAGAGCGTTCTGTGTGTCATTTGCATTGAAGTATACGTGCAGTTACTGTGGCTGTTAAGCCCTCTGACATCATGTGGACAGGGAGACTTAACACCCATTTTCGCACAGTTCTTTGAATACTCTCACCTGTGTACTCAAACGAGGATAAACCGTATTCAAAGTGGAAGATGTGCATTGTGTTGGGAGAGCCTCTTCCCTGAGGTGTGCAGCCAGGACAGGGGTGGTGGGTCTGGGAGCCTGGCTGGCACCTTTCTATCTCGCCCAGAAGATCCTGCGGTACGAGGCCGCCTGACAGAGTGCCTGGAGACTGTCCTGAACAAAGCTCAGGAACCACCAAAGTCAAAGAAAGTTCAGCACTCAAATGCAAAGAATGCTGTGCTCTTTGAGGCCATCAGCTTAATCATTCACCATGACAGGTGAGTTGCCTGCCACAGAAAGGCTACCTCCTGAACACCTATGCTTCTCTTCTTGCTGCTATTACATGGAGTAGGCAGGGCATGTCTACATTTATCCTTTCCATGGTTCTGCAGTGCAACTTGGCCTTCCCTTCCTTCCGAGCTGTGTATGTGTTCTGTGCCCATGAGTTCCCTCCTGTCCTCCCTTCTCCAGCCTGGCGTGTCCTCTCTAATCTTGGACTCAACCACCACTGCTTTGCTGGTTGTGCTCCCTCCAGGGCCTTTCTTGCTTACTGGCAGCCCCACTCCTGCCTGGCTCCTCACATAATCCTGTAGAGGGGAGGAGAAAATGGCTGTGGCTTTCCTGGGGCATGAGCTGTGTTGTTTTGGTCTGGGCAATCCCGGGCAATGGTACGATAGCCATGTCTGCCCATATAGTGCAGAATAGGTGAGGCAGTGGGTATTGGCTCGCCTGGGTGGGCTCCCTCCTCGCCTCTGCTGCTCAGCTCCCATGGTACATACCCTCCCCCCCTCCATGTTCTTACCTGCTTTAGGGTTCTGTGAGCACCACAGCATAGCTTGCAGGCAGGGCTGTTGGAGACACCCACTGGGCCTTGGTGACGGAGAGCACACCAAGCCGTGGGTAGGTGTTCTCTGTGACTAGCTAAAACCATTTCTCACAGTTGTCTTTTAACAAAGGTAGTTTCCCAGGGAAGTCTGAGAGTTACACTTCAACAGGATTAGAGACTTAAAACTTGCAGTATCAGGAAAGCTTGTCCCTGTTACATGGGTGTGAAGAGAAGTGCTGTCCTAGGAGGCAACATAGAGCAGGAGGAGACTTAACTGAGTTCTTTGGCCACTGTACTTCCCCTCCTTGCCTCTTCTTCAGTCTCCTCTCAGGACTCCTGCCCACTGTCCAGGAGGGCTGCCCCTGCTGTGGTCACAGTTCTGCCACAGCTTGACCAGCAGCGTGGTGCAAGGTCCTTCCGTTCTCAGCTCTCTGGAGTTGGTGGGATTCTGTAGAGTTGCTCAGAAAAGCCCTGGAGGCCCATGAGCTGCTTTGCTTTCATAGTGACTTGTGGGCAGATTGATGCAGAACTACCAGCTGGGTTTGAGGCATCCTCATCTCAGGCAGCATGGGAGTGTTTAGCAAGGTGCAACCATGGCTGGGAGCTTAGTCCCCTTTCCCTCCATGTAGCGAGCCCAACCTGCTGGTGCGTGCCTGCAACCAGCTGGGCCAGTTCCTGCAGCATCGTGAGACCAACCTGCGCTACCTGGCCCTGGAGAGCATGTGTGCACTGGCCAGCTCCGAGTTTTCCCACGAGGCCGTCAAGACGCACATCGACACCGTCATCAATGCCCTGAAGGTATGTACTCTGACCTGGGGTGCTCACTCCCCCAGGTGCCCTGGCCCTCCTGCAGAGCTCCGCAGGATGGAGTGCTTCCTGTTGACACAGATTCCTCTCAGGACTGAGCTGGAGCCTGCCTGGCGCCTTCTCTACCCTGCCCTGAGGTCCTGTCTCAGCTCAAGGCCACATTGCCCTGCTGTGGTCAGAATAGCCCTGTTCTCTGTTGGGCAGTTGTGTCTCTGCTGTGGAAAGGTCACAATGTGTGGTTTCACATAATAGAGTCCTGACAAATATTTCAGGAAATAAAAACAATTCTTTTTGATAGAAAGATGAAATATTTTATGCTTTTTATCTCTAAGAAAATGCCTGTTTTCGGAAGGGAAATGTACTTTTTTCAAGGATTAAAATTCCAGAGTCGGAAGAGCCCTGTGATTTCTCTTCCCCATTGTCTGCCTTTGTCCCCCATGATCCAGTGCACCCAGCATCTGCTACATCCCTGTCAGCACAAGTGTGCCAGGAAACAGAAGGCAGAGGGGACACTCCACATCCCTAATTCTCACCCCAGCCTCACAGCTATGCCCACTTTGCTCTTTGGTATTTACATGAAACTCACGGCTGCTTTGGGTGATTATTTGGTTCTTTTGTTTGTCTATTTTGTACAAATGGGTCTCACCGTGTACCTGAGGCTGTTCTTAAACATCAGGGCTAAAGTGATCCTCCTGCCTCGGCCTCCAGAGTAGCTAGGACTACAGGTGCCCACCACCATGCTGGGCTAATTTTTCTGTTTTTAGTAGAGACTGGGTTTTGCTCTTGCTCTGGCTGATCTCAAACTCCTGAGCTCAAGCAATCCACCTCCTTGGCCTCCCAGAGAGCTGAGATTACAGGTGTGAATCACTGCCCCCAGCCTGGGTACCTGTTTTGAACAAGAGTCTGTTGAGGGGTTTGGCCTCTTGGGGTTAGGTTAGCACCCAGTGCTATTAGTGCCTGCTCTGTTCTTCACTGGTGAGTGTCCAGGGATAGCAGTAGTAGCCTCCAAAATGTTTCCCAGACCTGCACTGGGGTGCAGCACTGTAGGCCCTGCTGTGCTGTGTGGCCTGTGAAGGCCCCATGCTGCGTTCTTGGGTGAAGTGAAAGAACCTGCTTTGTGACTAGCTCCCTGGCAACTCGGGAGGTACTGATCTGTGACCACACAATGGAAAGGCCCGATGACCATGCCGGGCACTGTGCTCAGGCCTCAGAGAAGCTGGCCAGGGATGAGTGAGCAGATGGATCTTTATTCTAGGCCATCTGGACCTGTTTGGTCTGAGCGTAGAGATCGAGGGGGGAAAGTGAGTTGGGGGTGAGGGGCTGTGTGTGTGTGGGGGGCCTATTGGCTACCAGAAACAGACAGTGAGTAAGGAGAAGTCAGAGGGCATTGGAAAGAGGCTGCCCTGCCTGTCTGGGTTAAAGTATCTGCATGCTGATGCAGTGGACGTAGCACCCACCTGGCCTATGCTTCACTCCCCTAGACTGAGCGGGATGTGAGTGTGCGGCAGCGGGCTGTGGACCTCCTCTATGCCATGTGTGACCGCAGCAATGCCCAGCAGATTGTGGCTGAGATGCTGAGCTACCTGGAGACGGCCGACTACTCTATCCGAGAAGAGATCGTGAGTCCTGATGGCCTCCATCAAGCCCTGTCTGGCTGCAGATGTGGCTGCAGATGCAGGGTCTCCTTTGTGTTTTGTGATTCTGCTTAGCCAGCTTGACGGGAGCATGCCTGGATCCCAGGTTAAAGCCCCCTTGGCCTCAGCTTTTCAATCAGCACTTCCAGGAGAGCTTTTCTGTCTGCATAGTAATGGAAGTACCCACTGTTCATGGCCTTCTTGACCTGTTCTTGCAGGTCTGAGCTGAGCTCTGCGTGTCATGTCCTGTATATTTCTTGGTGTCTCTAGAGAGGAAGGCTTTAAGCCATAGCTTACTTGACAGTGTTGTTTTGTCATTGCCATGGTAGGCGCACATACCTGCCAAAGCCGTATAAATTTGGCAAACTCTTTTGTGCAAGACTGAACGTAACCCAGAGCATGAGGGAAGAATTGGTGATGGCCACATGGCCAGCAGAGAAGAGGGCCTGAACTGTCTTGTGCACTCAGCTGAGGGATCGCCTCTCAGTATTGACTGTTACACAGACGGTGGGATTCGAGTGGGGAAGCCACCAACACAAGTGTTCTATGTTAGAAAATTGGGTTGGCCTTTGTCCTGTCACTAGCCAGGACCACAGCCTCTCCATTGTATGAAAAGTATTTTCTTTTTTCTTTTTATTTTTTAAGAGATAGGATCTTGCTCACCCAGGCTGAGGTACAGTGGTGTAATCACAGTTCACTATAGCCTCTTACCTCCTGGGCTCAAGTGATCACCTGCCTCAGCCTCCTGGGTAGCTGGGACAACAGGAGCAGGCCACTGTGCCTGGCTAATTAAAACATTTTTTTTTGAAGAGATGGAGTCTTACTAGGTTGCTCAGGCTGGTCTTTTTTTTTTTTTTTGAGACGGAGCCTCAAGCTATCCCCCCTGGGTAGAGTGCCATGGCATCACAGCTCATAGCAACCTCCAACTCCTGGGCTCAAGCGAGTCTCCTGCCTCAGCCTCCCTAGTAGCTGGGACTACAGGCGCCCGCCACAACGCCTGGCCATTTTTTGGTTGCAACCATCATTGTTGTTTGGCAGGCCCAGGCTGGGGATTCGAACCCGCCACCTTAGGTGTATGTGGCTGGTGCCTTAGCCGCTTGAGCCACAGGTGCCAAGCCCAGGCTGGTCTTGAATGGCTGCGCTGAAGAGATTCTTTCATTTTTGCCTTGCAAATTGCTGGGGTTATAGGTGTGAGCCATTGTGCCAGGTTGAAGAACATTTTCTTTTTTTTTTTTTTTGAGACAGAGCCTCAAGCTGTCCCCCTGGGTAGAGTGCCGTGGCATTACAGCTCACAGCAACCTCCAACTCCTGGGCTCTAGCGAGTCTCCTGCCTCCGCCTCCCAAGTAGCTGGGACCACA